>CAJUYH010008228.1:0-15854 GCA_910591685.1 Galerucella tenella | reverse complement strand
TAAAGTGAAAAGGGTGAAGTTAGATTCATTAAAAAAAGTATTTAACGCTTGATCAAACTGGATCTTTAAAAATTAAAAACGAAAATCATGGTTTATCCGATTTTTCTTAGAAACTTTGCGGTTATGCGGAAAATGATATACAGGGTGTTTCATAGTTAAGCCACCATAGGTTAACTGCAAGTAAAGGACACTTTGGTGGTTCCAAATAGCCTTGGTTAATTGGTCTAACATAATTATTAACAGAGATACAGGGTGTTTTATTCATTTAGTCCAATGCTTTTAAAGGCCATAACTTTAGAACCACCCTATATATTTCTTTCATTTTTGTTAAGGATCTATTGCATTGATAACACAATAAGATAGTGTAATAAAAATAATTATAATCCAGGTCTGGTTTGAGAAAAATTTGCAAAATTCGATAATCTCCAAAACAACACCCTGTATTTCAGAATTTTTTTAATCCAATAGATTGTTCGAAGAGAACAGAAAAAATGGACCGGCGCCATAATATTTTTTGAAGTGCACATCCCGCTTTACTGCTTAACTTTTAATGTCAAAGTTATTTAAATGTATCATTGACATTTTCGTACGTAATAACTTTAGAACCACCCTATAGATTTATTTCATTTTTGGTAGGTGTAAGTTACATAAGCATCAAAGTCTTATCATGTAACAAAAACAGTTATAATCCAGGTTCGGGTTGAGAAAATAAATATTTTATCAAGATATCAAACCTGGATTATAACTGTTTTTGTTACATGATGAGATTTTGATGCTTATGTAACTTACACCTACCAAAAATGAAAGAAATCTATAGGGAGATTCTAAAGTTACCACGTACGAAAATGTCAATGATACATTTAAATAACTTTGACATTAAAAGTTAAGCAGTAAAGCGGGATGTGCACTTCGAAAAATATTTTGGTGTCGCTCTATTTTTTCTGTTCTCTTCGAATAATCTATTAGATTTCAAAAGTTCTGAAATACAGGGTGTTGTTTTGGAGATTATCGAATTTTGCAAATTTTTCTCAAACCAGACCTGGATTATAATTATTTTTATTACACTATCTTATTGTGTTATCAATGCAGTAAATCCTTAACAAAAATGAAAGAAATATATAGGGTGGTTCTAAAGTTATGGCCTTCAAAAGGATTGGACTAAATGGATAAAACACCCTGTATCTCTGTTAATAATCATGTTAGACCAATTAACCAAGGCTAGTTGGAACCACCAAAGTGCCGTCTACTTGCAGTTAACCTATGGTGGTTTAACTATGAAACACCCTGTATACAAAAGTTTTAAATCTTTTTAATACCTACAACATTGCCAAATTTCTGCACTTGATATGTGTTATGTATTATATTGTTTTGCTAATTTCTGACGAACAGGCTTCGCCAAACTGAGATGTGCCGGTGGCACAAGCTACCTTACCACCGGAATAAAATTCAAAGGAAATAAATTCGACTACACGATTGATGACATTCCCTTAGGGTATACGGCCTTAAAATTAATTATCTATAACAAAATGCGCAGGTTCTGAGTACGGCCTTGTTTCAATGAAAATAAGAAAAACACTGAATACTGTATAATATTTACTATACTACCCAACTATCAATATGGAATTCTAAGAGGACTGAATTGTTGTATAACAGTCGATTAGCGTTGTTTTAAATACCGTTTGTTTTTATTAAGCCTTTTGTTGCGATAATTTAGTTTTTTAAAGAAAATTGTATTAAATCATTTTATAGTGACTTTTACAATTTAAGCTATTACGCATTATACGATCATTTCTTTTAAAATGATATAATACCTTATAAGCAAGTTTATACAATATCAAAAATATCATTTCATAAGACTTTTATACCTATTGTATAAAAGATCTATAATATACTATATAACTAACAGCTACAACATTATAAAATAGTTACTTAAGCTTGTCTTATTGAAGCTGTATAATGTTGTATAATAAATATTGTATAGCAATCAATTGCGTTGCATTATAAAAGACTTTTTAGTTGTATAGTGCCTAAATATTTTTCGTTATAAAACAGTTATCTTATACCGTTCCATTGTGCAATAAAATATTGTTTAAGGCATTTCTTTGGGGTAAAATTGTTGTATTATAAATCGCCATGTTTAAATAAGCAACTCTTGTATCGCTATCGCCGCCATTATGAGCAATTGAGTTGGAAACATGAAAATGTATTGAAAAATGTGACTTTGTCATTATTTAGAGAATTATATTGTGAAAGAATATACATATGAAGTGATAAACTATTAAAATCATCAAAAAAAGTATTTTAGGATTTTCTATTTTATTATTATTTTTTAAGTATCTACTTGAAAGTTAACCAGAATTGAAGTGCTTCATTTTCTTGCCAAATATATACCTATAATCTATCAGTAAAATTTGCGGCGCATCAAAATTTGTGCTATTAAACCATCCAAATAAAATTATAATTTTTACTATCGATGTTCGCTCAAGCGAAGTTTGATAAGTCTCCATTTCTACAAATGAAATGTAGGATGCACGTTCAAATTGAAATATAATTTGGTTCTGATATTCTTCACTAAAAAATGAAATGCTTTTATAAACTGCCATATGGCAAAATGTTTCCATTGTTCTCGAAATAACAGCATTATAAAAAATATATTGCATTACACAACCATTTTGTGAGACCTTCATTGTGCCGCTTCCATCCCATTTTATAGATGTGACTACATGTCACACTATTAAATCATTTTATAGTAGCTGTATAAATGATTATAAAACAGTCGATTTAGAGTTGTATGAATGTGTCTTAAATATTCATATAAGAGTTGTATAAACTTTTAATAGAACTGTTATACAACCAAACAGTTGTATAAAAATGAGCCCTTTTTAGTTGTATAAAGATCATTCAATTGTTTTGTAGACCGTTATAAGAATTTTAGTATCATATAAGATATATCTTGTAGCTGTTTATACAAACCTTATAGAATTTAATTTGCTACTTGGGCAGGGGATCAAAAACAAAGAAAGAAGTAGGAATAGGGCTTACAGGTCCTAATACTAGGATACAAATAGCACTGTAGAACTCAACAACAATATTCCAAGCCCCAAAAAACGCCTTAACTGGGCCAAAATATTTATTGTAATAGCCACGCTACTTCGAAGGCTACAGCAAAGCAACATTGTTGTGGGTGCCAAAGCATTAGGGTTTTGTCAGAAATGAAATTGCTGATGGTTTTGCTAAGGAAGGAGCTAGTACGACAATGGGAAAAGGAGGTCATTGTCCTCCAGCGCCTTAACTACCTAGAACAGGTCTACTTATTAGTTAGAAGACCTAGCCTCAGAAGCCATGATCTTTTGGACATAATAAGTATGGTAGGCCAACTGGTCCAATCTTCCTCCTAATCTAATCGAAAAATGTTCGTTGAAATGGGAATTGATATCTGTCGCAGAGTGTATATAACCTTGAGAAAGTTTGCTTCTTTTTCGGAAAACGTTCAAAAAATCATTTTTTTTTCAACATTATATTAATTGTTGACTAATGTATGTATTATTTACAGGAATGGTATTCAAAGTTGGCTGTAATATGGACTTTTTCATAAGTGGGTGAGTTTATTTAAACTATATCTATAATTTTTTCTTAGATTGCTATTTCATTACACATGGATGATTTTTTTGTGGATATTTGAGAATAATAATTAACGATTTTGTCGGTTTTTGGTTCATTTAGATTATCTTTGATCCTTCATATTTCTGAAGAAATTTTATTTGAAAAAAATAGGAAAAAAAACCAACCGGGTCTCGAGCCCTGCATTTACAGATCGAAGACAACATTATGCGGCGCTTTGCTCACTGTGCTACGGGACCATAGTATTGAACTAATAGCATAAAGCGTATATAGGTATGTTACTGTTATACATTATTAGTAATAAATTATTGTAAAGAAAAATTAATAAATTTATATGTATTTACCTTGGTTATTAAGTATTTTTGGTCTGGTGCTCGACATTTCTTTTAAAAAATAACACAACAGATTTAAACTGTCATAAAAAAACACGAATCTCTTAGAAACTGTCAAACATTATACAGAAAATATTGGGTCTGCCTTATTGGGCATTTGAAAATCTAGATTTCTATTGGTCAATTTTCCATTATTATAATGAAAACCAGTGTTATAATGAGTATTATTATGAAAAATTGGCATTTAACTAACAACTTATAGTATAGGAGTAGTACTACTTCGCTACCCCATACAGGGCCATGATACGGGATAGAGAGTCCTGGGAAAAAGAGAGGAATACACAGCTTAATGGGACCGTCTGGTACACAGATGGCTCATGCTCCGGTGATAGAGCAGGGGCTGGAATTTACTCCAGGAACCCAAGAACACAGGTTTGTGTACCATTGGGTGAGGGTATATCTGCATATCAGGCCGAGATATATGCTATCTTGGAATGTGCGCAGATAAACCTAGACAGAGGTTTATGTGGATCGACGCATAACCATATACTCCGACAGTCAGGCAGCAATTAAAGCCCTGAGTGGGTATACCAGCAACTCAGGACTTGCTAACGAATATCGAGAACGACTTGCTAATCTTGCAAGGCGGAACGTGGTGCGGCTAGAATGGATTCCAGCCCACTCTAGTTTTGAAGGCAACGAGATGGCGGATGCACTGGCTGCGGAAGGGGCGGCAGCTCCTTTCTGCGGCCCGGGTCCGACCCTGGGCCTAACAAAACAAAGAATACGCAAGGAGACGAAGAAGTGGCTGAGGAATCAGCACTTCGCTCATTGGAATGCTCTGCAGGGTCCTAGACAATCCAAACTTCTACTGAAGGGATGGACTGATGGACACGCCAGGGCAGCCACTGAACTACAAAGGAGTAGGCTAAGGAAGATAGCAGGACTCCTAACAGGGCATATTAATTGCATATTGATAATAATTTGTAGCACCAAAGCTAATATCAAAAACTTCAAAAATCCTTATATCATAGGCTGGGATATGAAATTATATACTCTCATCCTTTGGAAACTTTATTTTTCTTTCCGAATAAAATTGATTTGGACAGTCTCTGTATGAACAATACACTCCGCCGTGATGTTTATTCATTTTATAAGAATAATTGTACACCTTCAAACAATGAAGCAAACAAAAATGGCGTTATGTTTTTTGAGCACAGATTACAAGTGATTTTGAGCATGTTTTGACGTTTTGATTGGGTTAGGTTAGGTTAGCCGTCACCGTTATTGTGCATGGTTGCCAAGGATATGGTTTGTGGAAAAAAGTATATATTCATGGTATGATTTTTATACATTATAATCTTTTTAATTGTATAATTCTTTTAATGTTAATAAAATTGATTTAAAACAAGTCATTATCGAATATTTGTATCTGTATAACTAACAGACTTTAAAAAAAATCCTTATAAAATATTTGACTTATAATCGTAAATTGAAGGAAATATTATGCAAATTGACAACCCTGTTGAGAAATTTCGCGAAGCAGCCCGAACGGAGTCGACATAAGACGATGGGCATTTGAATGGGTATGTCCACCCATCTCTCTTTCTTTTTACTGTTCTCTGTCAAGCTTTCGTATCTGTTCTCTTTATAATCTATGGCATTGGACAATTATTCAGTTTCATAATGGAAACCAGTGTCATAATGAGTATTATTATAAAACTGAAAATTAACATTTAATTTACAACTTATAGTACAGGAGTAGAAAAATAATAATAAGTTAGACCTATATCAGTATATTACCAGTACTTTCCAAGGTTTTAGGAAAAATTATGTGTCCAATTTAGACAATGTGAATTCCCATTGTTACGCTGATGATATTGTAACGTTTATTCTAATTTATATTTACAATTAATTTATATTTACAGATTTTTATTCAAATACAGTCCTTATTTAACTATAATTTACATGAGAGTCACTTAATAAACACTTTATCGAGGCGCGATTGCTTGCTTTCAGTATCAACACTAACTGACTAACTAACTCCACTGCGATGCTCGTCGCCTATTTATACTCGCACGACTTGTTCTAGAGACTTCTGGAACTCGAAGTTTTGGTGGATGCGCCGGGTTTTTCTAGATGTTACGTTTTCCAGATCATTCTTGAAAATACGGCGGAGGAGCCATAGTCGTATCATATGGGAATTTCACTGGGGGCACTAATTGAGCACATTAATGCAGCAGCTCGCGTAACAATATTCTACATTCTCTCCTACTGATTTGGCAAGTGCTTCAAAAAATCTTAATAGTAACTTATCTAAACTTGTAGTTGCATCTGAAAAACATCAACTTAGGTATATTGAATCCTTCTGCTATGCTTGGTTTTCGAGAAGAATGAAGACAATATTAGGAGGGAAATCAGTTGTACTGATGTGTCCAATAGCTTAGGGTTATTTTTAGAACTTAAATTCAACAAAAACATAAATTCATTTGAATCCAAAAGCATACAATAAATTAAAAACAATTTATATTAAATATTTTTCAGCTATGTCATCTTCATATGCACCCGAATTTATCCTGTGATTCTAATTCATAATCTGCCTTATTTAAAATAAGTAAAATCAATGTTTATTCATGCTATTTATTTCCAAAAACAACAAATAGTTATACGCTTGTATAGTTACCTACCTAGCGAGTTACCTAATTTAATACAAGTGCATTTCGTGACCACACATATAACAAAGCACATATCGCGAATTGTTTCAGAACCTGCGGCTGTAGCACATGCACGTTTTTATTTAAAGGGCAGAGCAGAACTAAGGATTATAACAAATACCACTGTGCATAACGTGCATTCTGTAATCATAGTAATTATTTTGGTCTAAGACAAACAATATGATGATTTTGTGTAATAACTTTTCTCTAAATAAAAAAGAAATTGGTAGTTATGGGTCTGCTGACAGAAGTGTAAACGCAAATGAACAAACCTATCATCATATATCCAAAAAACAGCATGACAGTTGGAAATTGCTAGAAAGCACGTATCTTTGCTTTTTCGACATGAATTTTATAGTAGGATCTTCCCTTACTAACAAGTCTCGTACTCTCAGCCTCTTCGTTTATCAACAACACGTATTAATTTGAAAATGGACACATTTTTTCTTGGTGTACCATACCTATTAAAACTCAGTTAAAGTGGTAAACGATGTATTTTATAATGCGAAAGTGAGGTTATAAAACAATGTACAGCAAAGTAGTTCAGTTGTTGCCACCACTCAATCTGAATCTCCAATTGGATTTCACTTGATATTTAACCCAAACATAGTTATTTTTCTGACTAGTGCGTAAAGTAAGACTTTTCCGCAAATATTTTTTATTAGTATTGATGTATTCATTAGTTATCAGCTCTATAAAAATTTAAATAAAATGCAAAAAAATAATCATAAAATACAATAGTTTATCCCATGTTTGCGGAAAAGTATTACTTTTTAACCTAAAATGCGTGCAAAAACTCGCTTGCCTCAGGATAACTGGCACTTTGAAAACAACAACACTGGGAAGCGCTGCAGGAAAACCCCGATGCTATGTACGTAAGATCATCCAAAATGTCACATAATATGAAATATTGGCATCATTGGACAAAAAAAACTTACATGGAGAGTTATCTGTAAAAAAATGTATCAGGAAACGAAAAGCAATTAGTGTAAATTGTGTCCAACAACTTTAAACAAGCTTAACGCAGGAAACTCAAAAAATACGAGGCGTGTTGTTAAAGTGAGTACCGAAGGGTTGTTTACCGGTCGACAGCAATGTTTGGAGGCTGAGCGTAGCGAAGCCTCCAATTTTGCTGGAGACCGGTATTACCCTTAACGTTCGAAATGCTTATACCATTTCGTGTGCGATCGTATTAAAATAAATTTCAAAATGAAATAATTTAAATTTCTTTGAAATGAACGAATTGTCAAAAGTGACATTTATACTTCTCGATCAGTTTAAAATATAATTTGCATTTTGGTGAAATTGTTTTTATGCTTTTTATTACTTTTTATATTGTTCTGTTCGGTTCTGTTCATTAAAAAATATAAATCTTCTCCTCTTTTTTGTTCCTTTTGTGTAATGAATGGAGTAATATATTATTTAGGACCACTTAATTGTATGTAGGATTAAGACGTCGGTAAGTAATTTACTTACCGACGTGTTAGACTTAAAAACCAGTAAACACAACCTACCGTCCTGACAACCGATGCTGTAAATAAACAAAAAAGATCGATCGCGCAAAAAGACACTTTACTCTTCTTTTCTACATAATTCCCATTAATATTAAGACACTTATTGTATCGTGGAACCATGTTTTGTATTCTATCGTCAAAGAAGTTTGCCGCCTGATTTGGTAACCATTGTATTACGGTCATTTTCACTTCGTCATCATCGGTATGGCGCTACCCCGCCATATACGTCTTCAAGTTAGGTTAGATTAGTAACCCAACCTAATCAAGTGCAGAATCAAATGGTAGTCGCTTGGAGAATGGTCCAATTACTCTGCTCCCAGCCAAAAGAAGTGATATTACAATAAGCTACTGCATTGATCGTGTTTCCGAGAGGCAAAAATCGACTATAGACTTACCCTTCCTGTGCCAAAACACTCTGTGCACATGATTTTCTGAGCAGAATTCCACTTTCCTAGGGGATGATGAATGCCGCCATTCCATTGATTGCTGCTTAGATTCCGTTGTAACGTAGGCTACCCATGTAACATGTTTTGTCGTCACTCTTTGAATCAAGTCGTCGGTAATGATGACTGAAGGTCGCCCATTTCGTTCCTCATCATGAATGTTTGTGCGACCATTTTTAAAACCCATTTCCTCACCATTCCATTGCTCATAATATTTTCACCATAGAATTCACTGATTTTGGCTATGAATGTCAGCTGCTTTCAAGCCTTTACTACTGAGAAAACGTATTAACGTATTACAGCCAGTCCTAATCAAAGAGCTAACCTCAAAAAACACAAATGGCCAAACCACTTATGAAAATGTTAAATTTGTACAAATAAATAAATCCCTTATCCATATTTTATGGTATGCCTGTGATGGTAGGAAATTTTGATAAATTCATCCCCAAAGTGTCATAGATAACTCCACCATTTGATGTAGAAACTGCATAATCAAAAGAACTATGGTCCAAGTCCGTTTTAATACTGAAAATGATGATAATGATGATTTTACTGAGCCCGTCACTGCCACAACGCTAGACAATTACTACACGCGATAATCATTGTGTTGAAGAAGAAAGACGTAAATAGAGGTGAAGTGGTTATATGCCTCCTATCAATCTCATCAAATGCGAACTGATACCCTATTGCGGATGATGCGTTTCTCGTATGGGATGCTGTAGATATAGGTACACGATATAGAAAGAGGGCACGTGCAAGACCACCCGCGCAATTACGTGCTCTGGGGCTTTTTTTGCGGATCCTTGATGATTTAATCGTGAGTGCTATTTGGAGGTAGAAAAAAATACCTAAGTGTTCGGGATTGTGTATCACAATTCGTTATAGAGAAAAGAAAAGATAGTAGTGTAACACTATTTAATAACTGTAGGAATACTAAAAATAGCTTTTTAAATTGTCATATTATATGTCCCGTTCCGTCATTAGGGTAATAGTAATAATTCCAAAACAGGGAAAAAAGCCCTTCTACTCTGGAGTGGTTTGAAAAGCTACTCCTCAAATAATGCAACCAATTCTGGAAAGAAGGAATCTTATCCCAAACTGTCTATTTGGTTTTAATCAGAAACTTTCGTAAGTAATATAATGAGGGAAAAGACTGGGAAGCAGGGCCTCCTATAACAGCGAATCTCAAATGGTACACTGATGGCTCTAAGACTCTGGAGTAGGAGCCGGATTATAGGGAAAACAAGAGAAGATCACGATCTCTCTAAGCCTATGGAAACATGCTACTGTCTTTCAGGCAGAGGTAATGGTGGTGCAATGCTGTGCAGAAGAGTTGATGAGACAGGAGGTGGATAGCCAAAGAATCGTCATCTACTCCGACAGCCAAGCAGCACTTAAGGCGATACGCTCATATAGGAAATTCTGGTGTGGTAGTGTCGCAAGGCTAGGTAGTCATAATAAAGTGACCCCAGTCTGGGTACCAGGTCACCAAGGAATAAAAGGCAATGAAAAGGCCGATGAATTAGCCAAGCAGGGTGCAACGGAGGTCATGATAGGGCCAGAGCCTTTCTGTGGAATTGCTAAATACCTAAGTAAAGAGAGCATCCATCCACAAATGGATAAACAACCTGAGAGCTACCGAAGGAAGGCTATTAAGTCTAATAAAAAGAATAAAGCTAGATATCGAGCTCTAAATATAGGGAGGACCACAATAGATCTGCAAAGGTCGCAGAGGGATAGGACAAAGAGCCACTCCAATTCTAATCTAATCTAATCTAATAAATATGTTAACAAGAAGTATGGGTGCTGATGGAAACAAAAAATTGAGGATTTTTGCACCTGCACGAATGCATTTTGTTGAAAAAATAACACTTTGCATTGTGCTTTTTCCGATTTTTTCCAAAGGAAAAATTAGATGCCCGAATGGTATTTGACAAGATTATTTCATGAGTAACAGATTATTCTGCATACACTTACAAAACATACTACCTATTATACATGCAAGCTGCAGGATCTTCTGTTTTCTGATTTTTACCTGAAAGCTTTGAGGCGTCACTTTTAAGGGTGTTTATGAAGTTGAAATAATGCTCTTCATTCAAGGCTCAATTGAGATGGCTGAACTGTTGTCAGTAATTTTAATTAATAGTTTCTCACCCCCCTTCCTTTAGCCATGACACTGACTGCTGTCGACCGCATAGAGTGTTTTGTTATTTTTAATTATTTTGTATTCAATCCTGCCTGCTTTCCTGCTTTTTTAGTCCATTTCGAAATATCGTTTATCGTTTCTTCCCACTGGAGTGTTTTTGTACCATCCACTTGTTTGTTCTTTGTTCCATGATGGGTTTACTGTTAAGAATAATCTATCAGTTGTTATTCTAGACTTTTAAAAAAATGAACTCTGCAATTTACTGCTTCTTCATCTCTCCAGGCAAGTTCTACTGGAGCGATATGGAAAATTTTTTGCCGCCGGAGTGTCTTCGGCCCATAATAAAACGATGACGTGTTATTCTTCCAATTTTAATGAAGCAGAGCTGAGCTGAGTATGTCTAGGTATTCCCACATTATTTTGGAACTGAGTACAATAAAGCTCCTTTGCCTTCTATATCCTTTGTCAATATTGAACTGGGCACACTTTCTTATGTCGTGAATTTCCGCTTGAAAGATACTGGTGGCTTTTCGCAAACTTTCAGAGTACTTCTATTGCTTTTGAGTCGTCTGTGCTGAAAGTTTGGTAATGGTATTTGGATCCCACTCCTTGTTGCTTAATTCCTGTTTTCAAGTTTCAGGCGGACTTCGAATTTTGTTAATAATTCGCACAGATGGATGATATTTTGTCTGATATACCTATTGGTTGTGAGATGATAGTTGAACAAAGTTATGTTTAATACGAAATCTCCCTCCTCCTATTATTGCAGTATTTAATTCCATGACACCAGGTTAAATCTAATTTTAGAAGAAAGAATACTGTTCCCACTTCCATCTTATCTGTAGTAGAATTGTTGGAAAATGTGTCGAGTAAGATTTCTGCAGACAGTTGGAAAACTATTTAATTCTTATAAGAGTATAGGAGTAGTAATGTATAACTTTTATGATAAACTTAGATAGTGAGAGTAGCAGTGAGTTTAAAGTTGGAAGGAAGACATAAGTAGGAGATCTGCAAGCGTTGTAATATTTTGCATTATGTGTACCGGGTGGTCCAATAAGCCGATCTCTCGGCTATATATCAGAAACTATTCATGTTATAACTTTAGGAGAAAAAATTCCTTAGTAAAAGTGGACGAGGGAAATTGCTGAAAATTACTTTCAAGTTTATAGGTTAACCGCTAGGGGACGTAACCTGTAAAGAAAAATTTAAAAACCATTTTTTTTTTTAAATATGCCCAATTATACCCAGTGTTAAATAAGTAAACTTAAAAAAGGCCTAAATTTCGCACAAATTTGTACAAGTACTTTTTATTCTATTTTTCCAAATAAAGGGTGGGGGAAAGTGGGAAAGTGGGAAAGTGTTTGTGGATATATACCCATAACTTTGGTTTGAATCAACCGATTTTAACGAAATTAGTATCAATAGAAAGAGTGTAGATGAATTAATTACATCTACTATAAAACAATGGCATTTAGTTTTAATTGTCATAGGTAGAGGGTACTTTCGAATGAAAAATATTAGAAATTGTTTTCCTCAGGAATGTTCAATGGAAACACCTAATTATTGTGGATTATAATGGAACTAGATTAAATTCTCAACAAAATGGCGCTCGAGATCTTCACCCTGTATACTGGGTGATCCGTAAGTAATGGACCAAAGTAAAATGAAAGATTCTTGGCCTAAAAATATAACAATCTGACGCAACTTCCTTTAATAAAATATGGATGATAAAAAAGATACTGCTGGCAAAGTTGGAATATCAAAAATGTTTTTCCTCGGTAAATTGAAAGTTTTTTTATATAAAAACGTAAAAATTTGAAGGTAGTGGTTTTTGGACCTGGGAAATCATAATATGTTATCCATTTCGATGTATTTTCTAGAGGGCGCCACAAAATCTATGTAATTGGTATAAATGTTCGATTAACTTTCTTATCGCTAACGGTATCCCTCTATTTATTGGAAAAAATTGAAACTGCATCATTTTTGCTACAAAAAGTTATACTTATCATAAGTCTCAAAAGTTACTGGTTTTCGAGATATTCGCATTTTTAAACCCCCTTCATAATTTTCATTTCATTTATTAGCCCAAAAATAGTAATGTTAGTAGGCGATGATGTCAGCAAATTTATTATCAGCTATAATATAGCAAGAACATTGATAATTTGCAATAATTTTGCCATAACTTTCCTCAAGGATGTTGCTTTGAGGTAACAGCCTTCGGAGTCGGGTTGTTACTAAGCAAAACGCTTTCGAAATCTATGACAATATTATTGCAAATTATCAATGTTCTTGCTATATTATAGCTGATAATAAATTTGCTGACATCAGCATCTTCTTTTATTATTATTTTTGTGCTAATAAATGGAATGAAAATTATGAAGGGGGTTTAAAAATGCGAATATCTCGAAAACCAGTCACTTTTGAGACTAATGATAGATATACCTTTTTGTCGCAGAAATGATGCAGTTCTAATATTTTCCATTAAATAGAGAGATACCGTTAATCGCACAGTTATACCAATTACATAGCTTTTGTGGTGCCCTCTAGAAAATACATCAAAATGGACAACATTTTATGATTTCCCAAGCCCTAAAACACCTATTTTCAAATTTTTACGTTTGTATATCCAAAATCTTCCAATTTACTGAGAAAAAACATTTTTGACATTCCACATTTGCCAACATGTATCTTTTTTTATCATCAATATTTTATTGAGAGAAGTTGCGTCAGATTGTAATATCTTTAGGCGAAGAATCTTCCATTTCACTTTGAACTATTACTTACGGACCACCCTGTATAAAATTTTCCGACTAACGCTTAGGCCTCATAACAACTTACTGAGAAGTAACTACATATAAGTACATACTTTGGGAAGTCTGAACATGTCCATCAAAAAAATGTTTGTATTTTTACTTCGGTGCGAGTTCCCAAACGAAATTTCGCGGTAAGACCTTTTAGAACGTGGGATACAACCGACAAGAAATCGAAAAAAGGTAAAATTTTGAGAAAAATTCTTTACAGGTATCAAATTCTTTGACGGTGGTCACATTGGTGATATTTATTCTCACCTGGTCGATTAATACAATTCTCATTTTTGGGGATGTACTTCGAATAAGGGTAGCTGTACGTGATCTTCAATAAGTTACAGGCATTAGTAGACGGCATCGAAGTCACAAAATCATCTTATTGCACTTAGTCTTAGAAATGAATGGTTCTTGAGAATGATAAATAGTTGGATACTTTCAAGATTTTGAATCCTCTCGTTTCGGAATGGGAAAGTATTTTCTTTTAACGAATGACAATAACATTTTCGGAATTGAAATTATGGTATTATAAGAAGTATTTTAAGTGTAATACCGTGTAAGATCAACTAGTATGAGTCATATGGTACACTAAAAAGCTTTAAGGTTGATTATTTGAGAAAAGGTTTATGAAGGTTATTAATGCTTAACAAATAAGATGTTGCGGATAACAACAGCAGAAAACGGGGAATTCAAGTGTATTTGTTAAAAAATTACCTGTATTTTGAAGAATCGTACAAAAAACTTACAAACTCTTACAAGTTTTAACAGCGTTCAATATCGACAAAGAAAACAATTTTAGACGACGCCATCTGAAAGTTGCTCGTTTTGTATTCATTTACATACCGAAAGTTGCGTTTTGAGTGTTCCATGTAGTGAAAGTGACAGTTCCGTACTGCAAAACACTTTCGGGACGCTCTGATAGAGATATACATATTCCATCTGCATCCAATCCAATAAATATTAATAATTGTCCTGGAGGTACAATCAACATTACTTTTTGCAAATAATTAATAAATTAATATTGACATTGCAAATATCATTAAGTACATTATATTGTTCAATAAATAAAATGTTTATAATTCTCTATTATTTATTTTCTTTTCTCAGTGTAATTGAAAAAGTTTTGGATCTTATGCGTCGTAAAAAAATGTTGTGTACGCCGCGGCTGAAATACTACTTTGTTGAACTCGTCTGGTGCTCGCCTCGCAATTTTCAGACTCGTTCAACAAAGTAGCACTTTCAGTCCTTGGCATACAAATAACTATTGTGATACTTTCGCTAAAAATATGAGCCACACACTAAAACGGTTTACCCCATAGTATTGCATATTTAACCCTAGAACGTGGCATCTACTAAAATCCTGAGTAAGATCCGAAAACGTTAATCCACATTAAACTCAAGTGTTATACAGTATGTAATTGACGTAAATAATGTAAGTAAAGCTCATATAATAACCTTTTTGGTGTGCGTCATCGATTGTTAATGTCCTTCTAATACATTACGTTGGAAGAAATGGAAAAAGGCAGGTCTGTGATTAATCCTAATAAAAATATCAAATAATGAACTGTTTAAATGTACGTTAACCCTAATCTTTGACTTGATGTTTATATTACGCGCAAGCGCGATCTATCAATCGGGAGAAATTACATCATTCAAAATTGGATGCAGACGTACCTTTAGTAGCAGCAATGTGTCTTACGTCTTTTTCTAATGTCCCAGTGACAGTTCTCGTCAGGTCTGTACTTTGTTGTTTACGGTAAATAATTATTTATGAAAAGTGAATATTAATCTTATTGTTATGTTCATTTAAATTATACAAAAATATGCCTAGATACACGGAAAAGCATGAGTATATTGAAAGTATTTTCAGTTAGAAAGAGAATCTGGTAATTATTAATTTCATAGACCTTTCGCATTTGGCTGATTACGAACCTGATGATTTTATTTATCAAATTTAAAGTTAGCTATTTGTCAAAATAGCAAATGAAATAAACGTCATACCAAAAATCCGGATATACGTCACAAACGATGACGCACACCAAGAAGGCTATTGAATGTAACTATATAACACTTATGGAAAAAATTTTCATTCCTCATAAAAAGACATGCATGCTCTGAAATCTAAAATACAATAATCAGATAACAATCTTTCTCAGTATTATACGAGGTTTTTATAAAAATATGAAATTTATTAAAGATTAAAGTACCTTTAAATTTGATAGTATCGAAAGAATCTCTCTTTTTCGATAAAAACAAGTGAACCGTCTTAACTTCTCTTTA
>CAJUYH010008227.1:0-15854 GCA_910591685.1 Galerucella tenella | reverse complement strand
CACTGGGGGCACTAATTGAGCACATTAATGCAGCATCTCGCGTAACAGTATTTTCTATTGTCGATATGATTCTTTTCTCCAGTATCTTCTCCAAAATGTTCATCGCGGTGCTAATTAATGTTATTCCACGATAGTTATTGCAGTCTTTCACATCACCTTTCTTGAAAATTGGTACAATTAGTGCTTTTTGCCAGTCTCTTGGTAGGGTTTCTTCTTCTATTATTTGATTGAAAATTTGTAACATCATATCTTTCCCTTTTTGTCCAACGTTTTTAATCATTTCTGATGTGATTTTGTCATATTCAGGGGCTTTTCCGTTTTTAAGTTCTGTTATAACCTGTTCTATTTCCTCTTCACTATAGTAGGCTAAGAATTTTTCTATATACATAGGTATAAGGAGTTGTTAGCCTCATTAATTTTCAATTTTTAGTTTCTAAAAATATTTCCCCATTTCTTGTTTTGATTAAGTGAGTCGACCGGTCTAATTTCCATTTATCAATTATTCCTGCTTGGAGGCATCACTATTTGAAAGTGCGTGCTCCAGCGGAAATAATTCGGTGTCAGTGGATGGATCTCACTGTTAGTTCCGGTCTATGCCACTCGAACCGCCGCTGTGATACTGTTGCTTCATTTGTTACGCTTATTTAATTCTGAATTATTTTGTCAAGTATAGCTGTGACTTTTTTCCATAATGACACAAATTGAATTGAGGACGTTTTTTTTAATAAAAAAAACTAGCTTGTTTAATTGAATTTCCTTTTTATTATATTAGCCAATAAATTATTAAATGCCACACCTAAATTATTACAAGAACATTATTAAGGAAACTCTCCTCTTGCGAGATTTAAAAAAAAAATGAAAAACTGGACTATCTTAGGCCTCACGATAAAAAAGAATTTGAATTTTTTTGAAAACATTTTTGCTTGAAGGTTAAAAAAAAGCCTGTACAGATCTGTAAGGATTCTAGATATATGTGCGCGCCTTCTCCAATATTCAAACTACTGGCGCATCCGCCCAAATTACGAAAGGCTAATTTTTAAAATAATATAATTACCCATAGTGTCTTTGCGTTTCTGTGTCGAAAAAGGTTATTAAACCGCCTAAAAAATATCCTCGATCTACTGCATATGTTTTTTTTCGAAATTCAAATCGGCCAAAGTGATTATTCTTAATCCGTCGTCACGGTACAGTAATCGCAACATCAAGTTGAAATTTATGGTGTCATGTATGATTATATTATCATATATATACGAAACGTAATGCTTTTTCTAGTGTGACAACATTTTAAGAGCAGCCAAGAGATTAATAAATTAATATTTCAGATAGTTTGTTTAGATAATGTACTATTTAATATCCTTTAGTTATATAAGAGAAAATAACAGCTGTCGCCCAGATTGCGTATGATTCCTTCAAAAACATTTTGGTTTAAACAAACGGGTATAGTCAAATCAGAAGACACAGAGGTTACCAAAACGTGAGATTACAAATATATCCGCAGAAAATGATGATGGTTGATGTTTCCTGCACACTGGTTATAACGAATTTCCACTTTTTCATTCATTCTCGAAATAATCTATCAGATTAAGTACAATTTTTTTTGCTTGAGGATTGAAAAAACCGGAAAATGGCTTCTTATTATTCATATTGTCACTTTGAATTGTTAAAGCTGACATTTAAATAAAAACTTTGCTGGTGAAAGACTTTTTAGAATCGCTGAAAACTAAATACGGCTTGAAGTTTGGTTTTTTTTATCGAAAATTTTTTCTTGGACCTTCTACTTACATATTCCGGACACCGAATCGGGTACATTTTTGTGGTAGAAATAATGTGAATATTAAATTTTACACGTAAACTTGTATGCTACAAAATATAATAAAAAAATTCTCATATCTCGAGACCCCTGCTGTCCGTCGAGATGTTTCTACAACGTACATATAGATATCATCTTACAATCATGATTTTACAGCATGAAATTTATTAAATCTCCACTTTTCTAATACCAAATGTAAAAAAATTTAATTGAAATTTTCCAATTTCTCGACAAAAATAGGGAATAGTTGTCACATCAACTTTTCTAACAATGTGGTGCTGTGGAAGTCTGGTGTCTATAAACTGAATGAAAGGAATATAGAAATAAGACATTTAGGAAAATCTATAAATTTCCCGAACTGTTCCACAGGGTGTTAGGAAATTGAACTACAAATACGTGGTTTTTAACTAATCCATATCTCAAATGTGGTTTTACGAAATCCAAACGTGGTTTTTATTTACCCTGTATTAATAAGCTATCAACAATTTTGTAAAACTCATCTTGGAGTTAGTTTTAATACCAAAGAATTTATCTACAATTTGATGTAGAAACAATTGAAATAGATGGAGAATTACTAAAGTTTTTTTGCCAAATGTTGATAACGTTTGATAGTTCTATTCAAAATATCTAAAAAACCCACAAACATGGGACATTACAGATACAAGACAACCTTGCTTGTGTACCTTTATGATGAAAGTAAATTATGACTTATGATGTGAAGATTACTTCACGCAGATGGAAGAAAATATGTTTTTGATGTAAATTTTTTTTGGAAATAATGTGTGTGAAGATGTTGGCGATAAATTTGTGAGTCTCTGCTTTAATGTCTTGATATCTATGATGGTCTGAGAATATAGTTATTAGAATAATATTAAGTGTCTTTATGCAAACAATACTATAATAAACATTTAAAAAAAATTGTTAATTATTGTTCTTTTCAAAATATCGCGAAAGATTATAGAATAATTATTTTTGGCATCATACCACTAGTAAAAACTTGTTTACCTACTTTGTAAAAAATATACTTTTAAGATAACAAGTCATTTGTTTTTGTTTTATCGATGTTTTTAATTGCGAGCTTGTATATATAGGTATCAGAAGCCACACAATTATTACTATAAAAGATAAAAAGTTACATTTTTAATATCCCTTTTTTTTTCATATGTTTCTATTGATAACTTTTACATAGTTAAACATAAAATAGCAATAAACGTTTTGTATACTGGATGTCCCCAAACAATATACAACCAGGAAAAAGTTTTCTCTACAAAGTTTAGCCTAAATTCACTTGCGTCGGAACGTTTGAAAATTTTGGTACATCTTTTCTCTGGCGCCTTACACGTCTGTTATCATAATACAACAGTTACGAGGGACAGTCGTGTGGTTAAATACGTGTATTACTGATTTACGGCAAAATTCTATACAGGATTTCAGGGCACAAAATACATACTGGGAAATTTGTACAAGGATGACACAATTTAACATTCTTAAAGCTATTATTAAGCTTCATACCGACACCATATTCAGGGGCCATTTTATTAAATTGATCTGTAAATTTGTTTTCCAATTCTATAACGAGATCCACAAAATTTTTGGGAGGCACAACCATTTTACAAATGTTGGATGAAACACTATAATCTTAATATTTCGTAAAAACGGTAGATTCTCCTTCTAGATCATTCATCTTAATAAATTCTAAGCAAGTGTTACAGGAATGCTGCAATAAACACTTTTTTAAGTAGGTATCCAGTAACGTATACCAGTGCATCAGATTTTGTAGATATTAAGCAAAAATGCAAATTACAAATTTTTATCCTATTATAACATTGTTCCACCGTTAAATTGGCATACCGGTGGTTTCCTTTAAAAACCAAAGCATTTTTCCACGCTTCACATCTGCTATATAATATAGAAAATGAAAAATGTTTACTTGTATACTACTAAATTGCCTCTTTTCTTACCTAATTTTGTCTTTTGCGCATCTGAAAAACGGTATCTCTTTCAGTTTCCTGCGACAATCATCAACAGGAAAATATACCACTCCAGGCATTTTGCAATGAAATAGGTAAGTCCCTATAATATTTATACTAAATACAATTTTATAATAAACATATGTATAAATATTTTAATGCTCACGCAAAAAAAAATCGAAAACAAAACAAAAATTATATTTCCGAAATTTCGATCAGCAACACATTAGCATTGCGTGCTACCCCTGTACTCAACACTTTCTCGATTTAAACTAGCCAGAACTCGCCAGACGATAGGAGGGGTAAGGTAAGGTAAATTTTCGGTAACCCATAAATCGACGAATTTACTTGTCGGTAGTTAGTGTACGGTTCTAAAACGTTCGTTGTTTTCACTAAATATTAAATGGCTGAGAGAAAGTGGAAAAATATGAGATACACGTATCAAATATAACGCGTGATTTTAAATATCATTGTATAAACTTGAATTGACACTTTTGAAGGGTTACAAGACAAGTTACACCTCTTTGTAAGATGATACACTACAAAAAACGTATTAGGTATCAACTTGTTCCAAAAAAGGGTCATAATTTTACGAAATTGCCTAAACTTTGTGCTAACAGTTTATCTGCAATAATTTAATTTCCCAAAAAAGTGTTTTGACTATAACATAAGCTGTGTACAGGTACTACACTGCAAAATATATCAGTTCAAATAAGACCGTTACAAGATGCTCTTAGTAAATGTTCAAGAAAAACATAAATAAATAGAGATGGACTCAACAAGCAAGTACCTACTGTATGTCGAGTACCGTTCGGCAGATTGAACTCTTTTGGGATAATCAGCTGTGGTCCTACTACTCATCCTTATTGTATGCAGGGACACTTAACAAGCGAAAAGTGAGGTTGAGTTTGAGTGTAACTTGAGTGAAATATGAGTACAGATTCCAGCTCCCTTGAGTGAGGATTTCTAACCTATCAACCACGTTTGTACCTTACAATGTCATTTTTCGATATCAAAATTTTGTTTGGTTGTTATTTGTCTGTTATAGTTTCAATTTTTTCAAGGAAATTAGTATGATGGATGATTTAATTGATTTTGTAAACTATATAGATGAGGAAAATGCTTACGTCTATCGTTTACCTAGGTTAGTAATCACATTGGTGTAGTAAAAAGCATAATTATTAGATTAATTCATTTTTTATACGAAACAATGCTCTCCGCTTGAATTAAACTCGTGTGCCAGTGACACCCATGCCTTTTCCTTGTTTGTTAATAAAAAATGTTAAGCTGCCTTCTGCCAGTTTTGAAAAAAAGACGTAAGACACATTGCCGCTAAGAAAAGTACGTCTGTATCCTATTTTGAATGGTGTAATAACAGACCTGCCTAGAACGCTATATATTAGAAGGTCTTCAATAATTGCTGATGCTTCACCAAAAAGGTTATTATATGAACTCGACTTGAATAATCTCGTTCCAAATTAACATAATCCCCCCTACATCTCTATCACTATATCGCGTGTGTGTTGAAGAAAATGCGTTTGTTGATTTTGCGGTTCACCTGTCCGGACCTACTGAGTACGCGCACCACTTCGGCGTGACTGTTACTCGTCCCGCCGTGAGTTTAGTGCATGTGGATGTGCAAATTATAGTTGCACACAGTTAACAACACTGATTTTACAGACACATGCTACCGGCGTGTCTTTTGCATTCCCACTAAATTATAATAAGAGGTAAACGACTCTTTTATTTTTGGCGGATGTGTGTGCAGTTGAGAACGCCGTTGGGGAAAAAAATTCAACTGTGAAATTGGGGATTTTAAGCTGGTATTACACGGTCCGCATTCTGGCGCCGTGTAAGCTACTCTCTATTATAATAAGATACTTTTAATTTATAAAATGACAAACTTTTTCCTCTACTAGTTGTGAAGTTGACAACTATTGCTTCCTTTAGCCAACTGAGAAGTTGAATTTCTCTATTATATATATATATATATATATATATATATATATATAATCATTGTATCCTTACACCATATAGGTGTCGGATTTACATTTTAGATTCCATAAACAATTTTTTTCCATGTTTTTCTATCTTTTGCTAAAGTTGATGCTTCTCTCCATGTCGTGCTTCTACGTTGTAATATGTCACCCATCACTGTATTCCATGTCTGTCTTGGTCTGCCTCTCTTCCTTTTAATCTGCGATTTCGCTTCGTATACACGTTTCACTTGTCTGTTATTATTCATTCATTGTATATGTCCCCACCAACTTAATTGTCTCTGTTCTATAAATTGTACTATAGGCTGTACCCCTAAATCTTCTCTGATATGTGTGTTTCTAATTCTGTCTTTCCTAGTAGCTCCTATTATACGTCTCAAATATTTCATTTCAACGGCTTGTATCTTACTTTTCTGTGCATTTGAGAGATTCCACGAATCGCATCCATACGTTAGTACTGGTCTGTATATGGTTTTAAATACTTTGATGTTTGATTTGAAATCTCTTTTCTATTGATGAATTTTCGATTAATGGCATAATACAGTTTTATTGTATTGCTTATTCTCTCGTTGATTTCAGCTTCCTGCTTTCCAGTTTGTTCTAGTGGTACTCCAAGGTATTTGAATTCTTCGACTTGTTCGATTTTTATATTGTCTATTTTAATATCAGTTTTCGTATTTTGATCTCCTATTATCAATATTTTTGTTTTGGTGGTATAGTGTAACTAATGTCAATGTGATGACCTTGAATTGTGAATTGAATTACAAATTTTATGCAGGTTAATTTTAATCCACTATATTAATTTAAATTACATTTGAAAAGCATTAGTTCACAATATTCGAATTTATAAAAAAAATTTATGCTCGTCATTGGGCGGCTTTTTCCTTCAAAGGGATTAAAAATATGGGTCATCACATTAACAATAGTTACACTATATTTATTTTCATGCCTTCTTCATCCATTGTTTTTTTTCCATATATTAAGATTGTTTTGAAGTTATTCCTCAGTACCTGCTATTATTACGACGTCGTCTGCAAAAACTCCGTACGATATTTTGACTTTTTCTAAATTTTTATATCCTACAAACATCTTTTTTACTTCACTTTCACATTTTTTTATTATATTGTATATGTACGTTGAATAGTGTTGGGCTTAGTCCTCCACCTTGTCTTAATCCCATCTCTGTTTTGAATCCCTCTGATTTAGTGTTATTTCGTATCACATAATTGATATTTGTTTCATATAGGTTTTGAACAATTCTTATTATTTTGTTGTGTACTCCTCTTTCTTTCAGGCCGCTCCAAACTTTTACTCTGGGTACTGTGTCGAAAGCTTTTTCAAGATCTATGAATGCTAAATATAGATTTTTATTTCGCAATGGCAATGGCAACGTGGCTAAGTGAGTAACATTAATTGAACTTCCTCCTGAATTTCTCTATTAGTGGTTAATAATTTTCTATGAACGACCGAAAGTAGTGAATGTCAACATTCGCTGGTGGATGTCGACAAATGTCAAATGCCTTTGTGACAGTCCGAACATTTCTTAATTCTATTATACATTCGGACTTTCACCGGTATATGTCGACAAACACAAATGATGTCCGGTGAATCTCGGACACTGCAGGTCGCGACAAGTTTTTAGACGGTTCCAGCCCCTTGTTTCAGTTAGCTTTGTCTTCGTCAGTCTAATGCAACGTTTGACAGCGCTCCCTGACCTAATTTAATTTTCTTATTAGAAATTATAATTTGTATTCAATGGCTACTACAGTGAATCGTGATAAGTTTTTTGAAAAGTTACATGCCTTAATTGGAAGTAAACGAGAAGACAATTGTTTTTATTTTTCACAAGAAAAGTAGGTACTATAAAATTCGCCAAAAACACAACTTATCACAAAGGAATACGCCAGAGTCCTTATGAAGCCCTGTTTGGCGTTAAACCAAAAGGGGGTATAACATCGTCATCACTCCCTCGCGGGCAAATTTCAAACATTGAGACCGAAGAACAGCTAGAAGCTTATGTTGAAACAGACATGGATGATGAAACCTGGCACGTTTTCATCTCAAGAACTGACTGACCCGCAACCTGACACATCTTCATCTCAAGCACTGATTGAATAACACGAGCTAATTTCTTTAAAAAGAGTAGCTGCAAAAGAGGATCTTCTACTTCAAGCAACATAAATGTTGCGAACCTCAAAAAAAAAGTTTCCTGCTGCCCAAATTGGTAATACCGTAAGAATTCAAGTCCCTGATGGTACAGACCCTCGAAATGTGTTAGTGGTTGATGTTGGAATAGAGGATTCAGACTTTAGTTAACAAAATTGGTACCTTGAAGCAGCTTTTCACCCGTAATCAGTTCGTAATTTGTAAAGAAAAGTTACTTAATAATAATAGTCTCCACCTTGGTAAACTATGAGGTAATTGACTTTATTTTTTATTTTTCTCAGCCATTTAGATTATAGGCAACACTTCCCCATTCACATATAGGTACTCAAGATGCTATCAAATCTCATTATCCATATTTCCGTTTAATCCGTGTATTTATCTGATAGAAGATAGACCACCGGTTGGAAGTTTTTAATTTGGTGGTATTTATGTGGTCGAATAGTTGTTAAAACCATAGAAACGGAATAAAATGATAGTGATTCAGTTACTGAGCCATGCGTTCGACATGTGTGGCCCTGATTCGTAAAAAGACAAAGCCAATACTATCCATCCCAATGCCTTGTACGATGAGTTCGACAGTCAATTCCAAGAAATGATGATCGACAATCAGTGGTCATCATTCAGTCCTTTTACTATACAGGATGTTTGAAAAAATGAAAGGAAATTATTTTTTTGTATGTAGAATATCCTGAATGAGGGTCTAAATTATGTTAAGTTATGTGACGTCCCTTGGCAATTTTAAAATGTAATAATAATATGCCCAACGGCAGCCATGTAAGTGATTCTCAACCTCACCCCTCTACATATGGTGGTGGAAAGTGTTGCAGAAAGAACAAGATACAGACTAAGTAGAGAAGGAATCATTAAAAAAAACCACCTCCTCACTTCTTGGAAATCAGACAACCTGGGACATGCCACAAGACGGTATGATGAAAAAGTATAACTTTTCAAAGAAATTCGTTACGGAATTGAGCAACAAGAAGGAATGGGATCCAAATACCATTACCAGACTTGGAAAGAATGCTATTCAATGGTACACAGACGGCTCAAAAGCAATAGAAGAAACTGGGATAGGAATGTTCGGGCCAGGAACCAAACAGTCTGAAAGCTTGGGAAAAACCCCAAGTATCTTTCAAGCGGAAATCCACGCCATAAGAAAGTGCGTCCACTTCAATATTGATAAAGGATACAGAAGACAAAGGATTATCATAATGTCGGATAGTCAGGCAGCCATTAAAGCACTGAGCTCTTGTGTAATCAGTCCCAAAATGGTGTGGAAATGCCTAGACAAACTCAATGAACTAGGAAAACAATATAGTCACCTCACTATATATTCCAGGACACACTGGAATAGAAGGAAATGAAATAGCAGATGAACTACTTCTACTATAATTGGAATTTTCTGGAAAAAAAAATTAATTACATTGCCCTTGACAGCTGGACGGACTAAACATAATTTTTTGTTAAATTTATTTTAATAAATATACTATTGCATGCCGTAAATCCAACATAACAACTTTCAATAACATTTCATGATCCATTCCTTGGGTCAAGTATACATACGTAGGTAAATGGTAAATATTATATTGTTGGTAAAATTATTTTGTTTTCTTTAACGTAATTTATTTCGGAATGGGCCGGCGGAAGTGTAGAATAAACGACAATTTCACATAAGAGAAAATAAGAAAATTGCTGTAAGCCCTCAAGGTTCTCAGATTGTTTAGGAAGTTTAATATGACGATGACACGCATCTCAAAAATAAACGTAGATATTTATAGTTGTATTACGGGAGTGAATAGAAAAATAGGGACGCACGCGAATCCCCGTCAGGATAACCACTCTATCTGTGTCATAATTAGGGTATACGTTAAGCTGTTCTTAGGTGTGTTCTTTTTGACTGAGATCTCAGCCTACTTCAGTTGAAGTGATCTGAGATAAAGTGATGTGAGTAAGCACCAAAAAGAACGACCTACTCAATTGAAAACGCGAGATCTGCCGTCACATGCGTGAATAAGAGACATAAAACATATAAACATAACCTATCTGGAATCTAGATCTCCAATAACCACGCTTGATTCATCCCCTCTACTTTATTTCCGACTCAAGTGCAACTGATACCCCCTTACATCACATTCAGCATCGGTGAAGGGGGAGGAAAAATCTCAGCTCACTTCGAAGTGAGTAAATCAAAAAGAACGCGCACATTACCGATGTGAGCTGAGATTAACTGAGATCTCAGTCAAAAAGAACACACCTATTTTCTACATGAATACGAGTAAGAACCCCAAAAATAGGAGCCGAATTGCGCTACAAGATAAACACAAAATTAAGGAGATTGAGGACCTATAAAATAAACTAAATGGTAATGGTATTTATCTAATTCCGCTGTTAAATGTGACACTTTAAGTCACTCCTTGACGTTAGGTAACGTCACATTTTTCATAACCTTCATATATCAGTTATGAAAAGTAGTTATGTAAAAACTTTACGTAACTGTTTATGTTTCAACAAGGAGATATCACATGAGTTTCAAAGAATAATTTATCAATTAGGTACTGTCAAAACTGACAATTATTTCATTATTTAAACTGACAATTACCCCATTACTTTAATTCAATAGTATTTTAAGATATATGAACATTGAAAACAACATTATTCAGGACACAGTTATTTAAAGTAAGTCAATTTTCTGGGTGAATACATCATAGTAACAATACTTCTAACGCTATTTGAATCCACTTTAATATTATCATTGTAATTGAAGATTTTATTAAATATTATGAAAGCGCGGAATTAGATAAAACGTTGTACGTAAACACTCGTTGAACAATATCGCTCTTTTCATAACTAGTTACGTAAATATCTATTACAAAACAAATATATTGAATGTTATTCGTGCATAGTGGAGAAATAAAACAATGTAAAAGTCTATTAATCAATCAAAGTCGAATAAAAAAAACAAAAAAAATTGATATCTCTAAGGTACTAAACAGCACTTAATACAACTGTCATTGTACCTCACACACAGCCAACTTGTATCTCAGATCTATTGTGTGCTGACATGAAAATTCGAACTACGGCAATTTATCCCCGATAAGTCTCTCTGCCGGAGGTAAATGGCCAAATCGTGACCATTAGTCCGACCGGGGGCCTCGGGACCGGGACCGGTAACTCGCGATACGGGAAAACTCTCCACCACCACCAACTAATTGATTTCCTTGCGTTTCGTAATTTCGGAAGACTACAGTGGTGTACCGGAAGTTAATACAAAACACTCTAATTAATATTCGAAACAATAAAAATGATTTATAATCAAAATTAATGCAGTCATGAACTATTTTAAATCATTATTATGGTAAAAAATTTGATCTGAAGAACCTTGGGACGATAAAAATACGTACGGCGCCCCTGGGAACTATCACAAGCATATATTTTGCAGTTCCCGTACCGCGCGAGATAATATATCTTGCGCTATAGATTCCTATCGTTGAAATTCATTTTGGCTGAACGTAACGTGTTTTATGGGGCAAAATACGTATCTTTAGGTACTTGTTCGAAGTTTACAGTGTGCCGAGCACGTATTCGACGAAGCAATTAGCAATCAAACGGCCGCTCTTACCTCGAAAACATTAAACATTTCCCATATAATATTTATTCCTACCATTATTAGATTGGAGAATTACCGTTTAATAAATTGTATTGCTTTTTACACGTGATAAATTAAATATAATAATTTAAAAATGAAATTTCGGTGTGCCTAATATATTCAGGTAACAATGACCTAAAGCGGAGAGGCAATGGACCGGTTTCGGAAGCTTAAAATCCTGTTTGTTCAGATATACGTAAGTGCAAACTTATACACTGATATAAAATATAAAATGTGTGTGTACCCAAAAGAAGTCATAAAATAATCGAAACATCTATAATAGAGGAAAGATCAAAGAACAACAAGACATAGTTATAAGAAAAAGCCGGCCAATTATGAGTAGTGTGGGTGAGTTAAGCCACTTAGTCCACATGTGATCCATTGTACATTTTTCCTAGGAGTTGTCCTCCTAGATCATCGTCCATCCCAGGAAAATGGACAGGTCGCTGGGAGACATCTCTTTCATATCGGCAGGTGTAGGTCAAGACTCACCGAACACCCACTCTCTCAACTCCGGAAACTCGCATAAGACATGCCTGACAGCTTCATCTTCCTTTTCACACATCCTGCATAGAGGTGTGTCCACTAGCCCCATAGTATGGAGGTGTTTCCTTAGTTGACAGTGGCCAATCAGAAATCCTACTGTTAAACGTAGGTTTTTCCTGGTCATCGCCAAATATTTCTTCGGCGCCAGCTTCCCAAGGTACAGAAAAAACGGGCCACCTATTATTTTTTCAAAATCGGCTTAATTTGGTTATTATTTTGGTTTTTAAATTATATTTTGTATTCTTTATCAACAAAGGACTTCCTTCTAAATACAAAAAGTTGGAATACATGTGTATTTTCTCGTTTTACATAAAAAAAAGAACATTTTGGAAAATTCAAATTCAAAAGTTCCATATTTCATTCATGCAATTCGAGAGGAGTTTATGTGTTTTCAATTGTTGGGCGGTTGCTAGGCAATTTTTTGTTAATGTTAATATTGTCAATATCAACGTTGACAATTTTAAAGTCTTAATTATGGTTTTAAGTGCTGAAGATTGTGCTAAAGCAGTAGCTTTTGTGGAAGATGGTCGAAGCCAAAGATTTGTGGCTTGATTACTCAATGTTAGTCGTTCTACCATTAAAAGGATGTTACAACGTTTTGGGGATACTGGAAGAAACACAAAAAGGCCTGTTAGTGGTAGAATACGGGTAACTACCGCTCAAGATGACAGATTTATTGTACTTAATTCTTTAAGGGATCGTCATTTGCCTTCAGTACAGACAAGAAATCGACTTCTGGAGGTTCGTGGTAAAAATGTAAGTAAATGGACAGTTCGCCGAAGATTACATGAGGTTGGGTTGAAAGCTTTTAGGCTAGCAACTGGACCTAAGTTACTTCCATGTCACCGGGTAGCGAGATTGCACTTTGCTCGTGAGCATAGCAATTGGAATCTTATGCAAAGGAGTAATATACTCTTTACGATGAGTCCAGGTTCTCGCTACATTCACCAGACGGACGAAAACGAGTATGGAGACGAAATGGGGAACGATTCCAAAAATGTGCTTTTAGCCCTAGGCTGAGTCATAACGGAGGTTCCGTAATGGTATGGGCAGGCATATCAAGTGAAGCCCCTACGGAATTAGTGTTTATCAATGGGGGCTCACTGACTGCACAACGGTATATTGAGGAAGTTTTGGCATATCAGGGGGTTCCATTCGCTCCATTTATTGGCGATAACTTTATCCTGATGCAGGACAACGCTAGACCTCATTCACCGAGATGCGTCAGTGAATACTTGACAGAAGTTGGCATTGAAAAAATGAACTGGCCAGCATGTTCTCCGGACGCAAATCCTATAGAACATGTGTGAGACATGTTAGGCAGACGTGTTAGAAGTCGTGCTATAGCACCAAGCACACTAAATGAGCTTCGTGTAGCTCTTCAAGAAGAATGGGAAAATATTCCTCAGAATGCAGTTCGGGAGCTGATTAGTGGGATGCCACGCCGTATGCAAGCAATAATTAGGGCTAGAGGAGGAAATACCAAATACTAAAGTCTATTTTATGTGTTAAATTTTGTTTTTCTACCACCGTGCGCTTTAACCCACTTTCCCGCACGCATTTTAGCTTTGAAAGTGTCACTTTCCCGCACTAGTGCGGGAAAGTAAAATTATGCAAATTTTGACCTTATTAGATAGTTGTTTACTTCGGAAGTTATAACTATTCTTACACCAGGTGAATAAATAGTCCATCAAATAAAATCTACATGTTTTCTAGCTTTTTGTTGCATTTTTAATTTTCTGAAAATATAAAATAATGAAAATATTTTGATATAACCTTGTACATTCTTTAAAGTAGTGTCATAAAAAGCCTGTCAAACCACCCGGGCTTCATATAAGAAAAATATATCAAATGAAATTCTTTCATCTACAAATGACTTAAAATAATTGCCGTCACCTTCATCGTCATCTTTATGTGACCTGCAAACGATGCCATCCTCATCAACGTCATTCACTCACCAGTTAACACCAAATAACTCCACTGGACCGGCAATTTTAAGTAATTCACAGAATGCAACAAATTGTGTTTCTAATAATAATTGATAATAATAATAATAGTTTTTGGTTAAAGTTTTGTATATGTATGTTGGAATAGAATAACTTTTGAAAAATGGGTTGATATACTTTTTTGTATATACGGTCGTAGAAAAAATAATGTTCCTAACTCATGCGTAAAGTGTCTTTCCCGCCCTTGACCGCTTGCCCGAACTCCGCTTCGCGTCGTTCGGGTCAACTGCAGTCGCGTGCGGGAAAGTATCACTTTCCGCACTTGTTAGGAAAATAACTATTTCTGTACCTCTAAAGTTTGCTGTTGTTAACATAAATTTTACTAAGTATACATGTATTTTTCCTTTATTTATGTCATTGTTTATTAAGTTTAGTTTAAGTAACACATTCTTGTCTTTTTATACCAGGAGGAAGTCCTTTGTTGGTAAAAAATAAAAAGTGTAAACCAAAAGCCAAAATAATAAACAAATATAGCCGATTTTGAGAAAAAATAGGGGGCCCGTTTTTTTGCACCTGAGTGTAGAATGAAGGAAATTCGTATATTAATAAATACACCATCAGATGCAAGAATATTTTACTGTTAATATTCAAACTTTAATTATTGCTACAGAGTGTTGTTATTATAACGGTAACACTAGAAAACGCAAATGTACACTTTTTTCGAGTGTAGATCTGAATAAAATAATTCAATCTGTTAAAAATTAAGAACTGGAGCAGTGTATCACTGAATTAAGCTGTTTAAAACTCGATGACCTTAAAAAATCAAAAGTATCCGTGAAGAGTAGTAACATATATGAAGATTTACAAGAAAATTGAAATTGTCAAGATCTAGAGAAATCACTAGATTCAGTAAATATCGTGGAGACTCGATAAAATCAACTTATTGGTTAAAAAGTAGTTGTGAGAAATTTTCTTGTAAAAAAATTTGTATTTAAAAACAGCTACTTCTTAACGTTATTATTCCTAACACAATAACGAATAAAATTAGTGGTAACATCTGGTCTATGAATCTCTAGCAATCATTCGGCACTCGGTATTTTTATAGTAATTTGCTAAAGCGACCGTATATATTGTGAGAATTTCAACGAGATTTTACAGTTGGTAGTTAATTTACAGTAACCAATGGTCTTTTAAATAAATACAATAAAATTTTAATGATTATTGAAAGATATAAATATCTTTATCTAATTTTGACATATAAAGTGACATTTTGCATTAATCAGTAACATAAATAAAATTGTTGAAAAGTGTATAAAGAAAAGAATTTGTAAGTTTTTGGAAAAGTACGACCTAATTTCATTAATAATAGTCTAAATGGGGGTCTGAAACCCATTGCGGTCTTCTTGGACCTGTCAAAGGCCTTCGAAACGGTGGCCCACCAAATTTTACTCCAAAAACTACATGCACTAGGAATACGAGGCACAGCTTACAACTTATTCAAATCGTACCTTGATGGAAGAACTCAAATTGTCAAAGTTAACAAACTATATAGTCTAGAGCAGGGAGTGGAGTTTGGTGTGCCGCAAGGTACCGTTCTGGGTCCTATTCTGTTCACTATATATACAGGGTGGGGCAATCTTCTAACATCGGAGGATTACATCGATGTGGTGAGAGATAGAACTTTATAATTTTGTGTGAGCTAATACAGTTATTGAGGGCACATTTTGAAAATACTTTCGATTCTACAGGGTGTTCCAAAACCACGTAGCAGCA
>CAJUYH010008225.1:0-15863 GCA_910591685.1 Galerucella tenella | reverse complement strand
ATATATATATATATATATATATATATATAATTATATATATATCTTGCACACTCATTCTACTTGCGCCCTCTCACACCGTTTCAATTTCCATTCTGCGTTCACTGTTGTAGACACTTGGAATCACGAGACTCAATATTTCCACAAAGGAAAAACGACGAGGGTACGGTAGACAAGAAAGATTTCCTTTCTTCTAATTTAAATATCCCACCGCTCGACATTCTATTTATCAATCTCTTCTCGACCTTTTTATGGTACTTTATTTTTTGCATTTGCTCCACTATTTTTTATAAACACCGCGGGATATTTGTCTCCATTTCTTTGTATTCTATTGGGATTTGACAATTGTTTAGTTGAGGATTTCAAGATAATAATTGGAAAATATCATGAGCCAATGTGGAAATTTTCCCGAGAATTTTGGTAATATAATTTACAGATGGGAGGTGGCCTAACTCTACTTTTATTATTGTTGTATATGGGGATGGATAGTTGTTTTTTTTATTTTTTATTTTCTATCATTATTTTTTTTAAGAGATGTTGCAGTCGTCCGCATGAGAATCTCGTATTTGCTGCTTTGTTTTTCTCGATGCACGTCGTATAAGGCTTCTGCTACGCGGCTTACTTTTCACTTCCTCAGCAACTGTCACCACACTTGTACCCTGTGCTGCAAGTACCTGTTGCGGTGATGCACCAGCACTGCCAGTTCTTCCACTTGGGCTACCCGATCTTAATTCAATTAAATAGATATAATAATTATCATAATAAAAATAAAATACCATAATTTTTTGTTATTAAAAATTTTATGATTTGCTCTTGAGACAACTAAATAATTTTTTTTTACCTGCGTGATCCATATGCAGAGCATCTTCTTCGTAATCCTGATTCATCAGCATCGCCAGTCGGATTTTTCGGTACGATTTTTGATAATGTAACAAAACATCGAAAAATATCTTTGATATTGTAATCATCTTTTGCTGAACATTCCATTACTTTGGCGCGGAGTTTTGGCAATTCACAAAATAGCCACTCGCTCACATCTTCAATTGGTACTTCTCTACGGGCCGATGCCAAATCAAGTTTATTACCAGCAATAACTATTGGAACTTCCTGAATTGCAAAATTAAAAATATGAATGCCTATCACATTGTTGTGTTCAACTGTCATTTTATTTTTAAACAGACCTGATAATCTGGTCGTTGCTCTCTGACTTCTTCAAAAACCATTTTAATACATTCAAAACTTGGTGATGATGTGGTGGCGTAGACGAGCAAAAATGCATGGGCTGTTGCTATACTTAATCGTCTCATTGCAGGGAATTGCAGATCGCCTAGATAAAATTTGTGTTTGATAAAAATATTGAATGTATATAATGTGTTATTTGATACAATTTGTTCAATTGTACCTGCAGTGTCGAGTAGATCAACTTTTAATGTTAATGTTCCAAGTATACATTCGCGAGAATAAAGGTCCTCAACGGTTGGTCGATATCTTTCAGTAAAGCCTTGGCCAAGAAGACGTCTTATAATTGCACTCTTGCCAACACCAGCTCCACCGAGAACTACTAAACGAATTCGTTCGTAGTCAGTCATCTTTAATTGATTTTACCTTCGTTTATTTTCTATTTGTTTCTTTATTTTCTCCCTTCGAGGTCAAGGTTTATAATGAAGAAGGTATATGTATGACCTCAGAAAAATTTCATTTTTTTCATCAATGTCATGCAGGTCTTGACTTTCTTTTTATTTTTTTTTTTTTTCACTTTATTCTCTCCAACAGGAATTTTATTATTTGCTCAATATTTATTTCTTTTTTCTTTTTTTTTTTTCTTTCAATATTTTTCTTTCTTCGGGAATTCCTACTTCTGTGTCCCGTAGGAAATTTAATATGACCAATGTCTTTTTAGTTTTAGAGTCACGGTCAACGTAAACGTATTAATTGAATTTCTTATTGAACTAAGAAGTTGTTCCTGGAAATGGAGTTGGATTTACGATCAACGCAGGGACCTGTTTCCACGTTTATCGATCGTGATCCTTTTTCTCCTATAAATCCTCACATTTCTTCCTCTCTATCCATCGTTGTTTCGACAATTATAATTATTATTCAAGTAATTAAATCACTTGAGCTGTTTACTGATAAATATCATTATTATTTATGTTCAATAATACTGCCAAGACTTTTGTGTAATATTTTTTATTTACTGAAATGAAGATAGAGGTGAAATGGATGAAATTTCACTGGTACTAATTGGTATGCATTTATTACATTCCATCGAATTTTTCATCGTATAATTATGCTCCGTATTTTTACAACCTGGAACAGAATGAAAAAAAAAAAAAAAAAAAACAAAACATTCGGGAATTAATGAATTTTATTTATTTAATATATTTCATAAAAATTGAAATAATAAATCAAAATAAAATTGCCAATTGATTGATGAATTTATGGTGATAACAGAAAATGATTTTTATATTGTAATGTTGAATAATTCAACTTTAATCGCATGCTAATGGTATTTTAATAGTAAAAAAAACATAATAAAAAAAAAAGAAATAATTATAATTATTATTAATATAATGATAAATTTATATTTGCCAATCTATACCGAAGATAATTGAATCGCTATTAATTGCAGTGCAATGTATACGAACAGAAGCTTCATGTATTATTCGAAACCACTACTAATTATAACAGTATATCACTTCCCCATATTTTCATACACAAACACATATATATATATATATAAGAAATTTAATATTAACGTAGTAAATCAATTAATATATTTATTAGCGTTATGAACACATGATCATTCAAAGTATAAAATTAATTGTTTACACATTGCATTAATGATAATACTGATGACAAGCAAATAAATATAATATACATCTATAACCTATGATATATAATAAATTAATAATAAAATATTAAGAGAATAAAGTTAAACGTGCAGCTGACATGATGTTAATTAGTTTTTAACTTGGTAAAATTTAATTTTCCAAAGGTTCCGACCAATAAATATACAGAGGATGTTGAATTCCATGAACTCAAGTAATTGAGACAGGACACATAAGGCAAACTACAATATACTTGAAGTGTGTTGAAACTAGCAGACTTTTTAAGTTGATGTCTATATATCGTTCGACTTGTGTTTAACTAATCGAGTTGGGTATATATACAACTTTCCTACCTAACTAATAATAATGATAATAATAATAATAATAATAATAATAATAAGCTATCAGATAATTTTAATTGCCATCACTTTATCAATTATGACTCGCCTTGTGATTTATCAAACTTTTTCTTCAACAAACTTTAGTTAATCATCTCATTACTTGGCTTCGTTTTCATCCGGACCACATATTTTTTTTTTCTTTTTTCATTATCCCGTTCATTGGTGATTTTTTATAAAAAATATTTCCAGCACTTTATTATGTATATGTCGCAGTGAAATAACTAAATGTGAAATTTGATAAAATATCTAGTTAATTTTCTAAATTACAAAGTATGTTAAAACAATAATGATGTAGGGTTATTTCCCTAAATAAAAATAAGTGATTTAATCATATTCCTTAACTGTTGAAATGGACAAATGAATACTCGCACATCTCTGTGTTATTCCACAGAATAAACAATGTCTTTGTATAAAAATTAATTAACACTATTAATATTCATTAATTACATTCACTGAAAATGTGTCGAATTTCACTGAGAATATTATTTTTGTTTTTAAGAATATCAGTTCAATTATTTTTTCTCTTATCATTTAGTTTCAAACAAATAACTTGTGTTTCAATGATTATTGTTGTATTATCCAGTGTACAATTAATATGGCTTATAAAATAAATGCTTTCGCTATCTAAACAATATTACTTCATATATCATTGAAACAATTTAAGGATTTTATCAAATCACTTATTTTCTTAAGGAAATAACTCTATAGCATTATTATTTCAACATCTTTCGTAATTTAGTAACTGGATATTTCACCAGATTCCACATTTTGTCATTTCACTGTGGCATATACATATACAAAAACATATTTAAAACAATATTGTGCAAAGTCTATGTATATATATTGACATAGAATTTGTATAATAATCGTAATATTAATGGAATGTCATATGGATATATTTCGAAAATGTTGATGTATCAACGAAATTCTGTATTGCAATATATACTGTATGCGCAATCAAAATGACGTTATACCACGCGATTTAGTGGTCAATAACATGGTGGTTGTAGTGTGTTGTATTTTCGTTTGACTGTAAAGCTTAACCGCTACGTGTGTACTAGAAGCAATTATGCAGTATTGGGCGTCTATAGGCAAATACATTACTAACAGCAATATTGATGGTACAGAGCCACAATGATAACCATACGCAAATGAGTTCATTATATACATATACATATTTTATTTTATCTTCATCCTTTCCATCAATTTTTTTTTCTCCACGTATAAATCAATTGAACTGACAATTTTTTATTTATTATCGCATGAAAAATTTAAATAAGTTTCTATATATGTATATATATATATTTTTTTTCACACATTATTATTATCATTATAATTATTATTAAATAGAGTTTACGTGACATTTTTAAATGAATATCTCTTGATAGTATTATATAAATATAAAGGCATTACACTTTTATTGGAGTAGAGCATAAAATAAAAATTCACTCACACAGTAGTGTGGCCAGGATGACTGTATAGAATGTGAAGAAGAGTTGCAAATATAATTTCGCTAACAAGAACATATAGCTTTAGGACTACTACTATTCTAGCGTATAACAATTGGAGTCGAAACTAATTAGCGACGATAAAATCGTGGGAGCGTTACGCGTGTAAAATTGAACAGTGGGGACGAGTCGAGAGACCAAAACACGAATCAAGTGAAAATCCGCCAATGTCCAATTAAGGTACCAAACTAACACCGTATAAATATATATATATATATATATATATATATGTATATGTATATATGTATTGTATAAACAAGAAGTGGTAATTAGATTAATTGTCGATTATTGGTTGTTAGTTGTCAATTTTATTTATATTTATTTTTCATTTGGATTTCTATTTGTTATATTCAATTATTTTTGGATTGATGCAATTAGTGGAGGAAAAATGTGACGTTATAGATGATGCACCCTCGTCACGTTTATTGATCTACGTAACAAAGAATTTATATATATATATATATATGTACATGTATTTAGATGAGGTAAAGGCAATTGATTCAATGCGCGTCTCACTGAAGGGAAAGTTCTTGTTGGACTCTTTGGATGCGAGGCATGACTGCATGCATCCAAAGCTTCAATTATTTGTACGTGTACTTTTATAACGCTAGCAAAAGCTTTGCGATGAAATATTGGAGAGAAAGTGGTTGGTTGATAGTGAAAAAAAAAATTTTGAATTCTTGTCGAACAGCACGAGAGGACTTTTATCTCGACATATTTTTACATTACCTGAAAATATTTATTTCAGGAGGAAGAATGAAACAAAAAAATAAATAAAAGTTGCTCTGTCAATTTCGTGTCGTTATTTATTATTCACCGGGATTTATTATTATTTTTACGTGGATAATAATTTGGAAGTAGAAATTTTATTGGATATTTTTTCATATATATTTTGTGTTTGAATGGTATTTCAATTGAAAATAAATTATATATAATGTATGTTATACAGATTTTATATTTGTGTTAATGACCTGAAGCTTCAACGACTTTCATCACGAACGTGCTCAGTTGGAAATCATCACGTGCGCACCCGATAGCACATTTTCATTCCCTCAATACATAAAGGTCGTCTCTGTTGGGTCGCACGTGTGTTAAAATAGTATATATATACATAAAATACTTTATATACAACACCATGATAATACCCCTACATCCCTTTTTTATTCTCTTTCTATTTTTTCAAGCTCTATATAGTACATTCCACTAAATCGATCGTCGTAACCTTTTCGTTTTCTCACTCATCGTATGAATTTCATCTTTCCCCACACTATCATTCACCCTCTCTTATACGCGTCTAATTTTGACATATACACTGTATAAACCTTTATGAAAGACAAAAATAAAAACACAAATTCTAACATAGAAAAAAACGAATAGATAAAAATTCTAAGTTATATAAGTTTTTAAATATATATTTAATTCACATATATTCATCGTTATTTATTTTATTATATTGTTAGAATGTTAGAGAACAAATAACATGTCTATATATACGAATAATTAAATATTTATCCAATTATATATATGTAATTAGTAAATATATAAATTTATTTTTACAAAAATAATATTTAAAGATATCACATATGGACTTTCATTTCTACTTTTTTTTCCTACTTCTCATTCTCTGTCTCTCTCTCTCTCTTTATCTCCTGTTGGACTTTATTGAAACTTGAATGTGATCATAAGAGCACTCGACCGTGAACCTGCTCGTCGGCGCATAAAAAAATTCTCTCTCAAAATGTCCAACCCCTTTTCTCTCTACTCCTTCTATTTTTGCCAGATTTTTTTTAACAATTTTTTTTTTTTATATTTCACATACTTTATGTTCAATACATTGATTTTCATTGTGTTTTTTTATATTTTATCATTTTTTTTTTTCATATTTTTTCTCTTAACGTCAGCGGCAAGCAATTGCGCGCACAACTATATACATTTTATTTTTATGCGTTGTATCATTGCTTCACCTTGTCTAGTTTTCTTTCTTCCCATCCCTGGATATTTACCACACACACACACACACACACAGGTCCACGCATACCCATCTAACTATATATATATATATATACATTTTACTCTTCTTTTATCACCGTCACTTATGGGCGCTTACGGGTATTTTTTTTTTCCTTGCGGACGAGAGAGTACGCGGTCTACCGAACACACAGACCACAGACTCACGTTCAACATTTTTATTATTACCTGGCGCGCAAAGCGACGGACTCAAGTGCAAATAATCGATTGCGTATATAGGTTGGTTGAGCGCACAAATTTTTTACCATTTCAGTTGTCTTTCAAAGAAACAGATAGAAAAAAGAAAATAAAAAGAAAAGAAAGCAAAAAAAAAAAAAAAAACCAATACATTACATAGATATAACAAAACGAGAAAGAGCTTTAGAAGCAATTCAATGGTTGGCAGTGACAGTTATCTCCGTTTCTATTCTACGTAGGAAAATAAAAAATATATATTCTTTTATTTATTAGTAATCCCTCTTTATAATGTATACACAAAATATACTAAAGCCTGTATTTTTGTATATATATATATATATATATATATATATATTGCCTATATGAATTTTTTTAGCTGTTTTTTTTTTTTGGTGGATATCGACAGTGCCCGCAGGAAAAACGAATAAGTTATCGAACAATAAATAAAAAAAAAAAGCTCAATTTGTATATATACCGATTACTATCGATCGCATAAATATATTTGCACATATGTATATACAGTGTACATTTGTAGCATTTATATATATATATATATATATACACACAAACACAAGACAATATATATACCTATGAAATTACTCGGTGTAGTATTGACAAACTGTGAATAGATAGGGAATGAATGTGGCACACTGGCCTCACCAAAGCCTCGTTGGAATCGTCATTGAAGGAGGAATGGTAATGGTATTTGGACGTATCCACACTAAGCTCAAGCGGCTACGTAATCTCCATCGATTGTGTTTGGATCTCTCCCTCTTAACGATTAAATTCGTATAGCCGGATAGAGGTTTCTCATCATTTCTCTTGCACACTACACCACACAACTTACCCCATTTCATTAATAACACCAAGCGCATTGCAATTCAAAATCTTTACCAATTACTTATAATGATAAACGATTAATATTTATTGCCATTGTCAATATCAACATAAATTTAAATATACCGACTATTCATTTATTATTATGATCAATATTTTTTTGTTTGATTATATATTCAATTGAAATTAATAATTTAATTGTTAGTATATATATATATATAATTTTTATTTTTAAATGATAAAATTTATTAATTAATGTGTTATTATTATTGTATGTTGGATTTAATGAATTTTGTATATGTATAGTGCTATCCAAGTTTAAATTACAAACGCTCGGTTTATCAACGAGATAAATTGACTCGCATGTGTGACACACAGCGATCAACAATTTTAATATATATGAGAATTGGTGAGAGTGAGTGAGAGAGGATGAGAAAGCTTTTGCAATCATAGTAAAATGGATGCTATTAACATGCGGACGGTTGGGGAATTGAACGAGCGAATGACAATTACTTTGAAATGCGATCCAAATCGATATTAATATAATGAAATAAATGTAATTGCTGTTTGAAATAATACTTTAGTGTATTTTCTTTGTTTTTTTGTATTGTATTTCGATATTTTTCTGTTTATATTTATGATGAATATTTCCGATAGATTATTCGATAGTAAATCGATTTATTATTGGAAAATGGCATAGACGAATATTTTTGATAAATGATAATGAATAAGAGATGATTGATGTTGTAAGTTTTTAGTGTGAATAGAGATTCAAAATATATATGAATAATTTACAACTGTATCATATATTGAGAAGGGGTTGAAACTTGCATATTCTGCTATACAATATGGAAGATTTATTGTGTACAATAAGGTGCTTTCATGACTTGAGGTTTCATACTCGACTCACTACTTCCCAACCCTCTCCTATATATATATATATATTGCTAGCAATAGCATCAACAGCATAAGCTTCAGGCGTCTGTAACGTCAGCTTGATCATATCTGTCTCATGCTTCTACTCTGTCATTGAATCGCTAGCGGGCACAGTCAATAATAATTCAATTTTCGCAAGGGAGTAAACCATCCCACAACATATACCATCTCCCCACAATCCTATCTCTCCCTTTCCCATTTTCACTTTCACCCGTCAATGATTGTCAAATATCCGACAGGCGTCACCTCATGGACATCAAGAAAAAAAAAATAAAAGAAAAAAAGTAAAAAAATGGAAGAAATAAAAAAGAAAAAAAATAAAAAACCTGACCAAACTAAATATTATTTATCAATTTTTTACCATCCTCTTTTATATTGAATACGGTGACTTTTATCGAGTTTATTCGTAGTTTTTTTATGTATACTATTAACAATATATGAATATTATTTTTTAATACAAAATATTTATCTATTACATATTCATTTGTTTTACAAATATTTTAATTGAATTAATTAGTTATGAATTTAATTTGAAATGTAAATGATAAGGTAAATAGTTATATGAGTGTAATTATTTATTTAATTTTTACATATTGATGTGTGTGCAAATCATATTTACAGAATTTCAATTGTAAATTCAATTCCAAATGAAATGATATTATAATTTACATTGTGTTTTTCTATAACGAGGGGCTACATCTATAGCGATTAAATATATACAGAGCTCAGAAGTGTAACCACTTTAATGTAACTTGGACTCGCATCAAACAGCTTTATATATGTATATATACGCCCGCAAGTTTAAGAAGATTACCAACTTTCCTTTTGTTTCTCACGTAGCTTTTCTTCTATCGCTCGTGTAACTGTTCTTTATTTTTTTATTATTATTTTCTTTTCTTCTTCTTATTTCTTATTTCTTTTCCCTTTCGTTCACGTCTTTTGTCCCTTTGGGGTCTGAAATGCGACGAAAAAATAAAAGATATATCTATATATGTACAGAGAAAATAAGAGCTGATGAGAATTGGATTCCATGACCCCCTTTCAGTAATTCAATTAGAATTCACTGAGCGCTTTGTATGTACAACATTCTATACTCTACTACAACTACCACAGTATTAAATATTATCCTTTTCAATACGCAGATAATATCAAACAATAATTTCTTAATTTTATTCCTGCTTATTTCTTATATTTCGTCGATGTTTGCATGATTGGACAATTGTCATTAACCATTTTATCCCCTTGTCTTTTATTTTCTCTCTTACTTTTTCCCCCCCTTTTTTTTTTTCCTTTTTTTACTGATTGCATTTACGATAATGCCTGAGGATTAGGTTAAGGTTTTTAGTTACACCAGTAAATAATCCCAGACAATGATTCTACTATACACCCTATAGTCCTATAATGAAAGTAACGCTTTTGTCCTCGAATTTTTTTGTACGGATCAATAATAAATATCTGTCTACTTATTTTTTATATACTTTTTTTTTTTTTTCACCACTTATTGTCTTTACCACCTGATGCTTGCAGCATATAATTCCACTGTCGTTTCAATTGCTCGGAAGTAAGTATAGATATTATGTCAATTGAATGAATGAGAGAATTCCAGTGGATGTAATTTTCGTAAAATTCGGGGGTGTATTTTATTTATTTCTTTTTCTTTTTTTTTGATTCGTATCGATTCTCAATTTCGAGGTTACATTTTATATGCTATACTTCTCTTGTTCTCCTCATTTTTATAAACAAATGCCTTCGCTATATATCTCTCTGTATGCTCATTACCATGCGCCAATAGAATTCAAAGTTGTATTCAATTCTATTTCATTATAAAAATGGTAATATCAAAATATTGTGAATCAATATTTATTATGAGTTATATATAATGGGATATTTTTTATTTAAAAACTATTAAACATAATATTAAATTTGCATGGATGGTATAATAAAACGATAATATATGAAAGGATATGCATTTCACATAAATGGGAAAATATTTGAGCTGAACAACACTAAGCTACGTCGTTTGACATTCTCAAATGAAATCCTTTTGTCATTCAACGTCACCCAACTATTTCTTTATGAAAATCTTACTTGAGTAGTTTTGACGTAAAATTGACAAACGGACTTTGCATATCTTTCAGAAAGAGCATTGAGAAAATAAATTGAAAGACGTTATATATATATATATTTATAGTGATATAACTTTCTGACTTTTCTTGAAATTCAATAGACAAATACATATATATAGGTAGTGTATATTGTCTTATTGTACATGAGCGATACAACTCAAATTTGCTCCTGTGAAAATTTATAGAAAAAATTAATGTCCAGTATTTTTGATATTTGTTGCTTTTAAATAAGAAAGAAAACAAGAATTCATAAATATAAAAAAATATGAAACTTTACGAAATATTCAACAATTTCACCTGACTTATTATCAATAAATAAAAACACATTTTCAATTCATCAAAAAATTCAATACATAAATTTATATTCATACACTCATAGATAAAAGCCATGTATTTTCCAAAAGAATATAAAAATATTTTGAATTCAATAAATTTACAATAAATATATTGACTTGTGTATAAAGTAAGTGTTCAGAATACTGTTAAATTACTCACGACTACAATTTTGAAGATAAAATAATAAAATGGCATATATATTTATATATACATATTAATTGAATTCATGAAAGTCTTTGTAAAATTGCTCATTAGTTCTCTCTGACTGTCTTTAACTTAATAAACATTTGAATAATTCGGTTGCCTCCGACAGTCCGTCTGGGAATTTGTACTGTGGAAAATGAGGTGCTTTAACGAATAGAATTCTATCTCTCTCTCTCTCTCTCTGTCTGTCTCATCCTTTTTCTATCTATGTTTCACTGTTTCTCGACTTGAGTGCAATATGGAATTCTCAGCGACGGACTGCTGGACAAGAACGCGTTTATTGCGAACGCCACTTGGCCCACAGTCCAGCTAATGGTTGGAACCACTTGTTGAAAGCACTGCAGATCTCACCGGAAAATGGAATAGCCAATGTGTGAATAGGAAGTTGGTCTATATATATATATATATATATATATATATATATGTTATATACACAAACTATATATACATATATAGCTATCGAATTGCATTCATCTTCTTCACATTTCAACTGGTGATGCAAATCAATTCCATTTATCCTATTTCTCCGCAGAATAAATTCATCACTACATATATATATATATATATATATATATAAATTTATTTTATATATACTATAGATATTCCAATGTGATATTGATTTGTATGCTTTCAATCACGAGAATGTTTTTCAGTTCATTTTTTTTTTTTTTCATTTTTTTTTTTCTGTTCACTCAAATCCTCTTGGCCGACTTTTTTGTCTGTGACTTTAAAAATGTATATGGATGAGGAAAAAGTTTACTCACCATATGGTATTTATATGTGTATATATATATGTGTACCATATACATGCATATTTGGAAAAGCATAGGTGATCAATGTTGAACGTAAAATATGTCAATATAAAAAAATATATATCTCTGAATATCTTTTTATTTTCTCTTATTTTTTTTCTTTCTTTCATTTCATTTTACTCTGGGCTGTGAATAAATCTAGAACAATTGATAACAGTATTTTTTCTTTTTTTTTTATCATCATCATTACAAGCACCATCATTATCATCGTTATCAACGTGAATATCTGTCGGGCTGATGAAATTGCAATGTCTTGAATTCTGAAGTGCGTTTACGAATGTTTGAGAATACGTCGAAAAAAGAGAAAAAAGAAAAACGAGAGAGTTGGCATATCGTCCACACTCAAATAATATATCTATATTATATATTGATGTATATAGTGACATTGATGAAAGCTCAAGTGTAAGTCGAGAGGGTCAGAATCGCTTTCGAGTAGAACCCAAAGAGTATTACACGCCAATATATATATATATATATATGTATAATATACATGGAAGTAGGTTCGGAGAATATGGTAGATATACATATATGTATGTATAGAAAGAGAGGGTTTATAGGTCTTTCGGTCTATTATTTATGCCTTCGTTATACGTAAGATTCGCTGTAGACGAGTACAAACGAGGATGTCGAGTGTATATAAAGATGAGACAAAGAGCGATGGTGGTAGTGTATGAGAATGAGCGCGAGGGAGACAAGACGAAAGAGGACAGGGACAAGTACTGATTTATCACTGGCGTTCATCGACACGACGGATCCGCGATGAACCGTCTTCGCCACGATTGTCTATCCTCTTAATTGCATTCCTGTCGACCTCCATCTTCCCCCACTTCATTTTCTCCCATTTCGCGAATCCCCACTCACCATTTTCAACTCTTCACGTTTTGCCTTTGTGTCTTTACTTCCACTTGATCATGGATGACCCTTTGAAAATATTCAATGTCTAATAATGATAATAATAATAATAATAATAATAATAATAATAATAATAATAATAATAATAATAATAATAATAATAATGATAGTTTATGTTTGGAATATAAGTGAATGTGCGCCGAATACAGTATTCGGCCAATTAATTAAAATTATTTATTTGTTATTTATTCATTTGTAGCTTTTTTTTTTTTTTTTCGTTACTTTGAAAGTAACAACTGAGGATTAATAATAATGAGACAGTGGACGTGCAATTAATTCAAAGAATTTTTTTTCATAGTTTGTTGGGACGTGGAAAAAAGTAGCTAATGGGAAAAATGAACAAACAAAAAAAAAAACAATTAGTGATGAAAATATTTCGAAAAATAATATGAATAGTAAGTATAAGTAATTATAATTGGAGTGCCGTAGTGTTTTTTTTTTTTTTTTTTTTTTTCAATGTGGAATATTTTTCTAGCGCGTTTTTTTTTACGGTCTTGGCACTGGTTAATTTGAAATATAATTTTGTTGAATTGGTCGAGTAAATCTTTATAATTAATTTCATTTTACAACTTTTTTTTTTTTCTCATTTTATTTTTAATTTATAAGATGAAAAACATATACACTAGAGTATATATAATATATATATATATATATATATATATATATGTATATTTGTGTATTTCAATCTGACGGTCTCGAGAGAAATTAACAGAAATGCGTCTGCGTTATCGAGTAAACATACATTATATATGTATGTATGTTTATACATCTACATACATTTATATACATAATAAATAGGTATAAAGTTGAATATATGGTTGAGTATATATGAAATAACATTAGTGAAAGTTGTAGTAGTAGATGAACTGCGTCAACCAGACAAATGTGACAGACATTTCATGAAAAGTTAGTATTAATTATACTCTTTGTCAGCACAGCACCACGTGCTATTGCATTTGAACGTCGAGACGACGGCGACGAAGCAAACAACAAATAGCTGGAGGGAATTGTCGGTACTGTTTAGTTTGATGGAATAATAAACCAACTGGTCTCCCGGATAGTTTGTGGTTGCTCCAAGCAAATGGAAAAAAGAAAAAAGGAATAAAAAAAATGAGTAATATATATATATATAAAGAAAAGAAAAACAAAATCTGCGTGTAACTATTTAATTTTAACTAATATTAATGTGCATAGATTTAAATAAAATTTTCACTTGGCTATTCATAATTTTCTTGAAAATGACTCGTTAATTGAGTTAAAAAAAGTATTTCAATTTATTGGCGGCAATGATAATTTAGAAAAATGAGTAAAAAAAAAAACAATGGGTAAAGTATGGGGGAAGAAAAAAAAAGAAAAAATATATAAACGGAAATTAATGAAAATAATAATACTGTTGTAGCGGCAATAAACTCCCAATGGAGTTGTTCTTCATGACTCTATTGATCTAGTCAATTCCCTAAAGAGAACAAAAGAAAAAAAAAAGACTAAATTGAGTAATGAAGCAAATACCAATCCTAAATCGAAACATATAAAAAATAAATAGCGAATCATTCATTATTTATTTATACAGTTGTGATACACTCTATCATTTCCCTTAATACTCTTGTCACGTTGTTCTAATCAATCGATTTTACGATTTCATTTTATGTCTTTCGACTGGTGAACATGAAATAAAAACACCAATTCCATCAAATACTCATGTGATACAACAACAATTTTAATAAACATAATTACGTTTATTATCTTTTAAAAACCAACCATTTTTTTTTTATTTCACTTCTCAAAATTGGATTGATCTGCCCGCTATACCTCTATTCATTGTCGTCATATTAATTTATACACCAATAGCAGTGATACACAACAATCATCAATGTGTCCCTGAGAGAAAGAACAATTACGTAATATATACCTTTTATATATACAATATATCTCTATATCAAGTAAATCCATTTATTTGTACGGATTCGTGGGTGATTCTATTATTTTCTGTATCGCAAAAATAATCCTCGTACATTCGCCACAATTTATTTGAACATGTCTATGTCTATTTTTCCCACTATTCACTTGTTTTTACTCATGCTTTTAATTACAGTCTTGTCAGGTAATTACTTACGAATAGGAAAAGAGTTAGTAGGCAAAAAAAAAAAATAAATAAATGTTACAATGACTATGTGCTACTCTATCTACATATATACATACATATATATATATATATAGGTATTGGTGAATCGATTTGTGGTCAATATGTTACTGTTGTTGGCTAATGGCTTTATTATTGTTTTTAGTATTATCATTAATGCTCCATAAATTCTTTTAAAAAAAATGAGAAATTAAATATGCTAACGTGCCTTTTTTTCTACACGAAAAAACACAGTATTGATATGAATACTGAAATAATTTGTTGCCATTTACAGGAAGGTAGGTAAACTCATGGGTTTGTTCACAAGATGAAAGGTTCTTTCGTTGAACGCGCTCTCTTTGTTTCAATTTCGACACACCTGAAAGCGTGCGAAGACTCGGCCCCAAACTCTCATTTCCGTAGTGCATTTTCTTTGCTACCCATTTGCAATCTCTCGCCATCTCTTCCACTGCCAATGCTATATTACTATCTCTATTCTGTATATACTGTATCTTCAACATTTTCTCTACTCTTATTAAATTGCATTGCTGTACACTAAAAAAACACTTTTGTAGAGTTCTTTTTCTCGAGTGGTTTATATATTTATTTTCTCATCTCTCCTCGTTTACATTTTTTTTTTTT
>CAJUYH010008224.1:775-15865 GCA_910591685.1 Galerucella tenella | reverse complement strand
ATACCCTCTTAAAATATATTTTGGTACGTCTATGAAATCTACTTAGAATGATTTATTACTCCTTGTCCTTTCTATATAGACTATAGTGCAATTATTGTTCCACACCCGGTATATTACTAGGAGTAAATGATTATGTGTTTCGATTACACTAAGAGATTCTTAATCACCCTGTATCTTCCATGAAATAGGACTAAAAGAGACTTTTCTCAGCAGCTAAGTAGAAGCCAGGGGGCACAAATTATCTTTTAGCACAGGGTGATTGTATACCCTGTATCAATGATTCTTTTACTACGATTGAACAGGAAAAATAAAGGTACACGATTTGCTAAACTCTCAGTGGTTATTTTAAAAAAAATTAAATTAACACTCCCAAGTATAAAAGAGTTAATTTTTTTTATTATTTATTTATCACTTTTCTCAAAATTTTTCCATGTATTTTCAATAATAATGAAGCACATTTCTTTTTCTCTGAACTCTTCAGTTGCTTAAAACATTCTGAATAACTATTTTCCTAACACTATTTTTAAACGTCCCCTCGTATTCACCAGCAAATTCAATCATTTACAGTAAACAGTAACCCAATGTTATTAATTTCTTTTACATACCAAAAAACTTGCAAGCGGTCGACCAACAAAAAATCATATCAGTCATGACGTGACTTATAGGTATACCGGTATAGGTACTGAAACAAAGGACTACTACGGTTGACAGTAAGTATGTACCTTATCAATGTCGTGTCGGGTTGTTAAAAAGTGAATCTTTGATTTTTTAATCGTCGAAATAAGAACAATGAACAATTAAAATATTTAGTGACTGTGCCGGAGAAGTGAACCTGCATTTCATATCCCATTCATCCTACCAGAAATGTAAGTTTTTATTTTAAATTGTTGATTAACCAATTATATAGTGATAAGTGATAGGGCAAGAGCCTATATTAACAATGGAGAATTTTTGACGTTTCAATATATTATTATTATTTAAAAAACTTTTCCGTTGACTGTATCCTTTTTCCTGAATCTTTATAATTATAAACTAAGAATATTTAATACGTATTGTGAAAAATTAATCATGTTTCAACATGTCAAACATCGGATTTGTAGGTGCCATAGAATATCGCGTGCGTTCTAAAGTGAAGGTCGTCAAGCCTTATCTATGGTCAAGCCTAAGTGAGTTATCTGTGGTCAAGCCTCAATGATCTTTGACGTTTGGCCTCTATGTATGCTTGGTTGCCTATATCATGTAGAGCTCAGAAATGAAGGGAAAATTGTTTTAGGTATAGTGTATTTACATTTTTTACAATTCCATATAAGCGTTAAATAATAACTCATTCAATCAACAGACAGTACTGTATTACATAATATGGAAATTGCATAGGTATATTTATGCATTTTTAAACATGACTGTTCAAACAGAACAAAATTATCATAGATTGTAGAGATAATTTTAAATTTGATCCTATAACTCTCGTCCCACTAATAATAATTTATTATTCTTGACATGTTACTTTTATTTTGTGATGACAGTTAAATGGAGTATGTTAAATTGCAATTTATAATAGGTAATACCCGTCTATTGTCAGTGAATAAACAATTCAAATTTATATGATGTGAAATTTTTTATTGGTATTTTAATAACGTGAGAATGATCTTTAGTGTTGTATTACACCATTGCTATTACTCTTTTCGACCAAATATAATATATTTACATATGAAAATACGTCTAGGTATGATCACACATGAAAATAATGGAATAAAATCATAGTATCAAGTGTCAAAAACGTTTCTTCGGTCACGAGCTTTTGACACTAGGTGTTTACTATACTTTTTCTACGCTCGCAGGAAAAAAATCATAATTATTTTAAATTATTTTTCTACTTTCGTCACTAAAACGCATCTTAAACACTAGTGTTGAAGTGCGAAAAGTCACATCTCGTTTATCTTTTGTTTAAATTCTTAAACGTCACATCAAGTGTATGTTCTGTAATTGATATTTAATGTTCCGAGTTAATTTTGTAGTTCTGTATCATTTGATTTTTTAATGACATGTCAGTCATTCGCTGTCACCTTGTGAGAATAATTGACGTTTTTGACACTAGTGTTTAAAGTGACGATTTGCGAATGTCAAATACGTGTTTTAGATGCGGTTTTAGTGACGGAAGTAGAAGAAATGATTATCTTTAAAAGTGGTAACACATAAATTGTTGAATAGAATAAAAACAATGTTGACTTGACTTTACGTACAAATTATATTATATTCACAAAATGACAGAGAATGGCGTGTCATTAGAAAATAAAATGACACAGAACTACAAAATTATCACGGAATATTAAATATAAGCTGTTGGGAAAAGTAGAATTCGATAGATGGCGCTCATAAATGTCAATGTCATCTTAGCAACGAGTAAAACAAATCAGCTGCCGTATAAGCCCTTTGATATTTAAGTGGTTTTATTTTGCTTTTTTAGTTATTTTCAGTGTGTATTTTGTAAAACTTTTGCTTTTTATTTGATTGTGCTTTAGTATTTTGTCATGTTAAACTAAATTTTGACTCCTAATTTGTGGAAAGTAAAACAAGCGTTCAATTAACTGGTCAGTTTTAGGTCTGATTTCGTGTTTTTATTTTATTGTTGATATAGTCATATCTACAAAAGTTGCAGGTAATGTAGGTTTGTATTGAGTAATATTTTAAATCTTCAATACCGACTTATTTTCTCTTTGATCTGCAATGAAAACAAAAAATTGAATTGAACATAACCTTTTCCATAAAATCTCTGATTATATAAGAATATTACCTCAGAAATGATGATATGTTGAGTTAAATAGAAAAACACAGTTTTAAGCTTGTCACTGACACAAAATTGAACAAATAAAGTAGGAATTTACGGTAATTACGTTGACTTGAATATAATACAAAGACAATTGTTTTAATTTTCTCATTGAATTCTACTCCGCCCAATAGAAGATACACTTGATGTGACGTTGAAGAAACAAAAGATAAACGAGATGTGACTTTTCGTACTTTAAACACTAGTGTGACGTTTTGCGAATGTCAAATACGTGTTTTAGATACGGTTTTAGTGACGGAAGTAGAAGAAATGATCATCTTTTAAAGTGGTAACACTTATATTGTTAAATAGAATAAAAACAATGTTGACTTGACTTTAAGTACAAATTAATTAGCTTCGCGTCGTTCGGGTCAACTGCAGTCGCGTGCGGGAAAGTATCACCCTATAAGTCTTTTCACAATTTGTTAGTACAATTAATAAACTTTCAAACGATGTAGTACACTTAGGGCATCCAAAATTGCGATTAAAATCTATGCCTTAGAAATGTTAAAATTTACAAGAGGTTGCATGTAAAAATTTAATACCATTTTATTTGTGTACGTAAAATACTTGTTTTTGACCATTATCATAAAATATTTACGATTTTCCACTAACTTATTCCCTAAATTTACCACATCGCTTGGAATATTATCAATTGTACTAACAGATTCTAAAAAGACTTATAGGGTGATTCATTTAAAAATTTTGAGATATTGCTTGATTTGCGTTTTGTTTCACCCTGTATTAAAGAAGCCACAGATGAAAAAAGTAATTAATACTGAGCACAGCCAATGATGTGTGTATGACATTTGAACACAAAGATCTGTTGATTTATTTTAATTTACTGTTTTGCATAGTGTTAAAGAGGAGGTCTTTCCTGCTAATAATTGGCCATATCTTTGTAAAACACCCTTATAATATATTAGAGTGCTATATTTTTGTAACGCTCTCGGTGAGATCTTTTCGATTCTTGAACAAAATATAGTACGTTCCATTTAAGTTTGTGCTGCTACGTGGTTTTGGAACACCCTGTAGGATCGAAAGTATTCTCAAAATGTGCCCTCAGTAACTGTTTTAGCTCACACAAAATTATAAAGTTCTATCTCTCACCACAACGATGTAATCCTCCGATGTCAGAAGATTGCCCCACCCTGTATATACAAAACTTTTACCAAAAACTATTATTATAATTATAAATATTATTATTAGAAACACAATTTGTTGCATTCTGTAAATTAATTAAAATTGCCGGTCCAGTGGAATTATTTGGTGTTAACTGGTAAGTAGATGACGTCGATGAGGATGGCATAATAGAAGGTCTTAAATACATAAAATAGTGCAAAATATGTATATTTGAATGAATTTAAATGTTTATAAATGTATAATGCTATGATTTTGTTAATTGGGCCAATCTTAATCGAATGAAATTAAACTACTTCTAACAAATATGAGCTTCTACTTAGAAATTAAAGAAGCTTGTTTAGAGCCAATTTTAATCAGATATGATGTCAGCAAATTTGGAGCTCAAGCTCATTTTGGTGTAAATGTTCGGCGTTATTTAGATGAGATATTTCCCGGACGATGGATTGGTAGACGAGGTAGAATTGAATGGTCTCCACGTTCACCTGATTTCAATCTGAAGGATTATTTTTATTGGGAATACTTGAAAAAAATTCAGTTTACAAATAGGCTTAGCCAGACTTTTATATGTTCTATGTATTTTAGACCTTCCAGACTACATAAAATCATAAGTGTTACATATGGTTGAACTCGTCTTGAATAAAAGATTCCAATGATGACTGAAAACCTAGATCTAGAGTCACTATACAATATATTGAACTGTATGGATCTTAGTTTGGCACAGCGGTGCTATTTCATGAACTTATACAGTACTTGAATATTACTGGCCAAGTAGAACTATACCTGTTACTTAAATTACCCATACAAGTCACTCGCACTCTTGCACAATTACAGATGTCCAAAAGTCATAACATTTTTTTCTCTTTTTACGGTAATAGCTATAATATTAACCCTTAGCTCTTCCGCGGAAGAGCTAAGCACGGTTTGTAATAAGAATGAATACGAAACCATCCATCATTATTTGTTATTTGATTGTCCAATATATTCGGCAATGAAGCCAAAAGTCAATTGTTTTGATAATTTTAATGCACTAATTTCCACTCTGGAATTACTTAAGTTATGAATTTGCCAAGATAATTACTGGATATTGGAATATCTTAAAATTACGTTCTTTAATTTTGAATGAATGATTTCATTTTATTTTTTATTGTGTTACACTTGGAGTATATTGAAATTTTTTTAAATTCCAAATCCTTGCTGCAAACTCTATGTTTAAGTAGCAATAATAGATGTACCAAAACAGTAAAGTGATTCTGAGTCTGAGTCTGAGTCTGAGTGAGTCTGAAATTATGAGACGAGCGAAGCGAGGCAAATAACAGGCGAGTCCGATAAAGACACTTTACTGACGTGGTGCATACAAAATTTCATCGCCAACTGCTCAGAATTCAGAATATAATAAACTGAGGTATATTTCATAGCATTTTATTATGACAAACAGCACATATAGAACAAATCTACTTATTATTTGTTATATTTAAATTGAAGGTACACCCTGAAGCATTATAAAAGTTAATACCCCTGAAGTCAAAGGAGTTCCAACAATAATTTGTTATAAATAAATCACAAGAAAACTATTATGGAGCCGTAATAAGGAGAAGCGTGACACTGACAGATGATGATTTTCGAGTAATGTCAAAGTCAAAATACTTTACCTGCCGCATATGTCACTTCACCTGCCGCAAATGCGGCAGATAAAGTAAAAGAAGGTAAACTGTTTGTTTACTTCCGGAAATCAATCTGATAATTGATGGCTTTACTGACGGTTGGCGATAAATGTATTTATATATTATTATTAATGACTGAAAATTCAGGGTGATGAATTTGAAAAACCAAAGTTACTAATAATATAAGATAAACGGCAAATCTGGCAACATTGCAAATATCAAATCAGGAATCTACGTATCCCAAATAGATGTACCCCAAGTTTAGTAAACTTGGAACTAGTAATTTACGTGATAATTAGCCGTTTCCAGAATTTTGGCCACTCTGTATAGTAAGTGAATGTGGAAACAACCTTTTTTTTGTAGATTATTCCAATATTGAACTTGTCCTGATCCAAAAATGACAAAACCTAACCCAGCTGCTATATACATTCCAGCTGATGTGTAAAAAACGCCCATCCATTCACTTGAATCATCCTAAAAGTTGAATTTTTCTTATCGTTAATTGGCGATGGAGGCTCTTTTATTTTGCGACACATACCCAAATCAATATTAAATTATGAAATAAAACAATTTAATTTGCTTAAACCTTCATTATATTCAATACATAATCATGACGAGTTTCGCAAACTCTATTGCGCTTATAAATCCATATATTAGGGTGGATTACTCCCTTCTCACTCCTTATTGTTACAATTTCTTGTGTGTCCTGGCTTCAAAAGTTATTTTCTTCCATTCTGCTCTATTTCTGCATTTTTCTCTCGACTCTTCGATTCCCATCCTTTTTGTATCCTCTCCTATCTGATTCCTCCAACTTTCTCTGGGTCTTCCCCTTCTTCTCAGCCGTAGAGGTGTCCATTGTGTTATTCTTCCTATCATTTATCCAGGCTTTCATATTATGTCCAGCCCATTTTAGGCGTTGTGCTTTTATATATTCCACGATTGTCTCATTGCTTAACTCACTTTCTATTTCTTTGTACGTTTCGAGTCCCCTTTACCCAGTTTTTGTTATGTTCGACCCCAGTATCGTTCTAAGAATCTTTCTTTCTATGATTTTTAAGTCACCGTTGTTTCTAAGTCATACGCGATCACTGGTCTTATTAGTGTTTTGTATATTTTTATTTTGGTGTTTTTATTTATGGCCTTACTTTTCAGAAGCTTTTTATTTCTGCAGTAAGCTTGGTTTCCATTGAGTATTCTTTCCTGCACCTGCTCTTTTCCTGTTTTTCCTATCCTCACTCCTAAGTAGTTGAATGTTGTTACATTTTAAAATGAATGCCATTGCGTTTTCAAGTTCCCATCGGTATTTTAGGTTTTTTTACCCACTATCATATATTTTGTTTTGACCGCGTTGATTTCCATTCCAAGTTTTTTTGCCTCTTCTCCTTTCTTTTCAATTGCTTGTCTCGAATTTGCTACTATGGTTAAATCATATGTTATGATTTGGATATGGTCTGTAACAGACCATATTCAAATGATATAATGAAGGTTTAAACAAATTAAATTGTTTTGTCCACGACCACCTAATAATAAGTCAATATTTTACCTCCTAACTAAAGGTATATGGTACCCATATATCAACTGTCGTGAATTATGGTTCATAATACACTGTAGTGTATTATGGTTCATAATTCACGACTAGAGATGGGGGTACAATATGGAATAAACTATTAAATCTGTGTATTTTGTTCAGGAAATTTGTTTCTGACATATATCGTATCTATAAAATATTATAATTTTTAGTATTGATATTTTTCATAACGATATTTTCTAATATTAAGTATTTTAAAACAATATATTTATAACGGTACGTTGTATTGATACTTTCTACAGTATCGCCCATCTCTATATATGTCAAATTATTTGAAGTAGCTGCCACAACATTTTGAGGTTAGTAATATGCCAAATCGCTACTGACTTTTATTTATTAATAAATAAATTAAGTGTGGTGGACAAAGTATAGTATTCTACTCGCAATTTATGGCCATAATTCACTTGGGTGACTTGCGCCCCTCGCCTGCGGCTTGTGACGCAAACGTCACCCATCGTGAATTATGGCTATCATAAATTGCTCGTTTAATAATATACTATTATTCTAACGTTTAGTTTGGATCTTCATCGAGTAGAAGCCTCATCTTTTCAATTATTATCACAAATCTCACTTCATGTTTTAGGTACTATAGCTTGGACAAATAGAGGAGCTAAGAATCCACACATACTGACATACTGACATTTATGTAAAAATACATTTTAGCCTACTTCTGTTTCTTATTTTGTGTTTATAATAATTACTATCTATAATGATCTGACAGATACAGTGCGTGTGCCCGTGTACGAAAATTGGATGCGTGTTCCGGAAGGTTAAGAACGGTCCAAAACAGAGGTATGATATGGTATATTTTGGAAATAAAAAAAAGACATCTTTTCAAAAACTCAATATTATACAGGGTGTCCCATATAATAAAATGTAAAAAAAAAATTGTGTCCTCTAAACTACGCACGCCACTGTACTTTTGTTGATGTTATAATGAAATCAGTTAATAACCACACAACTTTTATCCCAAAAATTTCTTTGTTCATTCAATAACAACTACGGTAAGGCCTGGAAAATTTATAATAAATAACCCTGTACAGACTAAATCACTCACCTATTGAAGTAAACGTTTTTCTAGAAGTACCAATTGACCAAACATGTTTATCTATTAAATAATCTGATATGAAACCAAATACATAGCTCACTACGAACTGCAATAAATACGGCACTGCTGAAATTAAGCCGGACTAAAAAAATTGTGGATAATAATCATACAATTAGTAAATATTCAGTTTTAATGACTTACAGATTCGATGTTAAATTTCATCACGTATTTCAAATACATAGGCATTTGAGTTTGAAGAGTCCAAAACCCCCAAACGGTCCCAAATGTTACAATAGTTAAAGCCCAAAAAGGCATGGATGAGAAGATTTCTTTAAATGGAGTGGGAATCGCCTGTAATAGTTTTTTTTTTAATACCTAAATAAAATTTCTAGTTAGAATACTATTGAATGATTTAAGACCTACGTGTATAGTTTCTGGCACTCCAACGGACTCTTCTATATACTTTTGTTCTTTAAATGATATTGAAGGATGTTTTGATGGTTTTTCATAAGAAAGAAGAGCAAACGAAAGACACCAGACCAAAATTGGGGCGTTACATGAGTAAAATATCCAGGGCCATCCAAGAGAGCTAACTGCTATGTAACCAGGAAAGAGCATAGCTAATACTGTTGCAAAAGGTCTTGCTAAAAACATCAAAATTGTTCTCAATCATTGTAATTTCACTTCCGATGATATTTACAACTTGTTTGCGACCGAAGACCTAGTTATCTTGTCTTGTTTCAGCCGAACTAACGTAGAGCTATATTTAACATGTTTGGTGCTAATCTGTCACACATTTTTACTTTAAATCCTGATATCCATTCACGGAGATATCCATTTAATTATCTTTTTAGAACATAAATTCTCAGCTCATAATTTTTTGTAATTATAATATGGTTTTATCAACTTTACCTGAATACACCTCCTCCTAACAAACCTCTTTCATTTGGTGGTACCCATAATGCTAATAAATGCTGTATCAAAGGAAATATAAATCCTTGACATAGTCCTTGTAGGACTATTGCAGCTAAAACTCCTTTATAACCTAACGTGGTAGCTATGATAGAAGTAAGCCTGCAATTGAGCATATTGTCATTGATGATACTGCTAATATTTTTTCCGCAAATCGCTAGGAAATTTTGACATTCCTGTCAAAATTTCTTGAAGAAAAAGTCAGGACTTCCTTACTGTAAGGAAATGATATTTCCGTACAGTTGTTAGTGTTCTACATAAATGATAGAAAACACATTGCTTATAAGGAATTAATTTATATTTTGAAAACATCAAGTCATTGCTGAATACATTTTCAAGATCAATTTGTTATATTTACAGTAATTTGACAGTTAGTACAATTATTGAACATTGGAGGAACACTCTTAGAACTATGAGAAACATTTTGGACAACATGCAGGGTGGTAGGGTCATTTTGTTATATTTTGTACTGTGAAAATTTTATTTGCCACCTCAACCTTATTGTTAAGCGATTCTTCGATATATCCTTCAGCAACGTTTGATGACTTCCATCCGCCATGCCTCTTTAAACTAGTTATGTCGGCACCAGAGTCAACCAATATTGTTGCAGAAGACCGACGAAAGCAGTGACCAGTATATTCTGTCGGATTTACCAAGTTCAAATAAGTAGCAACTATTTTGGGCATTTTTCTATATTGATGAATTCCTACCACTTGTCTACAACCCTTTCCGCTTTGATATTTAAAGAAAAATCGGTCACTGTTCATATTTTCTGGTCTTAACGAAACATACTTTCGATAAACATTCAAGTAGATCTGATTAATTACAAATGATCTTGGTTTGTTGGTTTTCGAATCAGGTATGCTGATTAAAAGCTTAGATTCTAAGTCTTCTATATCGTGTACAGTCATTCGGACTAACTCATCCATTCTACAGTCCCCAGAAATACCAAATGTTACAGCCACCTAAAAAATAAATAAAGCTATAATCTAAATAGAAATTAAAACCTTGTAAATTACCTTAATCATTAAATTCTCTTTATCTGGAGCTTCCTGGATAAATTTTTCAATTTCTTCCTTCGTTAAAATATTAGATTTCTGTGCCCTATAACCTTGAGCTTGCCGTTTCAATAAAGAACGAAGTTTTGAGTATGTAGATATATCTACATTGTGTTTAAGTGCAAGGGTTGACTTCAGCATTGAATAATTGGCCCATAATGTTGAAGATTTCATCTTTAAACAAAGGTCTAGGAAGTATGCCATTACAACATTTTCTGAGAAAGAACTCGTATTTTTACTCATGCGATAATCCATAAAACGTCTGTATGCATTTTCGTACTTTTCTCTTGATTTCTTTGGCAATAATTCTATTCACTGCCTCAACCAGCTCTGGAGGAGTCCCAGGAATGGAAATTTCAACATCACTTATCATTTTACTTTCGAGAACACCAGCAATTAAATTTATAAGCGTCAAGTTTGACAATTCAACCTCAATACGTTTCCATAGTAACCCAAGTAATTTTATTAGGAATTTCAAAGCACCATTTATTTGGGAATAAAATTATCGCGTTTTTTTTAAATCAATCAATATCTGTCGAATTTTAAACGATTTGCGGAAAAATAGTATGTTTACCTCGTAGGAAAAGCCACATTCCTGGACTCTGTGTTGCTAAGTCTCGGCTTGCGCCTCGACTTAGCAATCTTCACAGTCGTCCAGGAATGTTAAGCTTTTCCTACCCGGTAAACAATGTACTATTATGTTCACTCTGGGGATCACCCAGCTGGTCACTATTTGCGATGGAACATATCCCATGAAAAATGATAAAAGTATTATGTTTTTATTTGTCCAGTTGAAAGTCTGGAAAATTAAAAAATAGCTATTTGTGTATCAAAAGCAGAAAGTAGTACTCTGGCAATCTGTCGAGACTACCGAAGGACTTTTTGCTCGAAATACACACAAGATTTTCTTCACGATAATTTTTTCGATTATTAACCTAGGTCAATAGTGGACAAATTTGAATATTTTGAGAACTTAGGGATACTAGTTCAACAAAAACTTGTGCAACATATTTTTGTATACCCAGGAGATTGTCTTTAACATATTTGCTGCTTGATATTACCTACCAAGATAAAATTATTTGAATGTAATTGCCATCAATTTAAAATTCGCGCTCAACCAAATATAGCTGATGACATAACTAGTACTTTCACAATATATCGAAAACTGACAGTGTACTTGTCAGTCAGACGACGAGGTAAACGCTTCTCGTGGTGCGTTTGTGAATTATTTTCAATTTTTGTCTTAAATTTGGCTAGTAGGTAGTGGAAAAAATTGTTTATACACCATGGTTTCGAAGATATTTATAAACCTCGTACCTTATTCCGCTCGGGGCAAAGCTCCTCGCGAAATAATCTTGGTGCTCGGTCAATAATACATAATAGCATTCACCACCTTGGTGTAAAATATACTATTGGTATGTTGGAAATACTTACTTGTACATTTTCATTACCAGTAGCATTTTGGTCAGTTATAGCGATAACACCTACAGATAGACAGTTTCTCGTAAAATAAGCAACAAATATTAAGAAAAAAAGATTAATTACTTGAATGTGTCGCTTGCCGAGTCCAGGTTCTGCAAATAGAGATTTTTATATTTTTCGAATTGAATTTTGCATAATTTATTTCTCTGATTCTAGTCTTTTCGGTTCCACATTATCAAAAAAGCAAAATGCTAATGGTTTTTGATTTTAAAAAAATTGGATAATCTATGGAAAAAAAGGTTGCTGGCAAAGTACACTGTCAAAAAATCATTTGCTGAGCCCCAAACAGCAAAGTACTTACTTTTAAAGTTTACTTCACCGATATCTTCGACATTTTCGTTACAGGTATTAATATTCTGATTATGTATTGTAATTAATTCAGTAGCTTCCATTGAAGTTTTCGCTATTATTTACTTTTTTTTCCCAAAAAAGCCACCCAGTCAGTAAAAGTATAATACTACCAAATTTGAAACAATTGAAATTTGAATATTTCTTAATTACGAAAACTTTTTAGGTCATTAGACACACTGGTGTAGGCAAATTTCTTACTAGAAAATATTTAATTCTGAAATAATCTAAAATATATTTTTTTGTTCTTCTGCGCTGGTTATCCTTTTTGTTACGAAAATTTGAAAGAAAACTGAAGAATCTTATGTAAGAGGGACGGCACTAAGTTAACTCATTCATTTCTTTCAATTTATCACTAGCAATTAACAACAAATTATTAACAAATGATAAAAAAACAGCTATAGGAAAATCACTCTCTCCGCGTAACTCACTAACCCGTAATAGTTACATTTTTACATTTCGAGGTTAAAACTTTTTTCAACCAACTGCTATATTGGGAAAGCATTTTCTTCCACGTCTATGTCATTTATCTAGTTACTGATAACAAAAAATTATGTACATTTCAACTGGAAATGCATTCATTAGACGATGAATATTGGTTTTAAATGGTATTTCTAATTGGCGCTTTCCTTTCAAGATAATACTTTAAAAATAACTTAATTAATAATACTTTTTCGGGGCCATAGGGTAAAAAAAAGAACCCTATTAGCTGTTCGACCGTCTGTCTATCTGCCTTTCTTTCAACTGGCTGTATATTATGAACCCTGATAGTTAGAGCTCTTCCAGACGGGACACTCTGAGGCTGGCTACTATTTATTGTCTGAAAAATACATCAATATAAATATACGCATTCACACTAGACACCGATAAGGAATACATGGTGTTCAATGTATTCTTAGCCGCGTAATTCTTTTCAGACACTTTGTGGTCGCTACTAGTGTCTGAAAAAAATCGCGTGGCTAAAAATACATTGATATAAATAGACGCATTCACACAGATAAGGAATACATGGTGTTTAATGTATTTTTGGGCCGCGCGATCTTTTCAGACACTAGTAGCCGGACACAAAGTGTCTCGTCTGAAAGCGCTCCTAATGTATTTTCAGCCGCGCGATTCTTTTCAGACACTAGTAGCCAGTCACAAAGTCTCTCGTTTGGAAGCGCTCTTTGTATTTCAGCCGCGCGATTCTTTTCAGACACTAGTAGCCGGCCACAAAGTGTCTCGTCTGAAAGACAGTTGAAATTAACACAGATGTTGCCGGATTTGTGATCCATAGAGTAGTAGCCTAAATTCGAGTACGTCTTTGAGTGTTTCCAGAAAAACAATTGTTAAAAAATCATTGTACTTTTATTTTGCACTTATATCTACACTATTTCATTATAATATGTTAAAATTAACAAAAAAAATCACAATCTATTCAATTGATCTATTGTCTGTATTGGACAGGTTTGGCACTAAGGTAGTCATCTTCTTCTGGATGGGCCGCATTCCATTCCAAAGACCTTAGAATGGCGTCCGATATCGGTGGAGGGGTGGGTAAGTGAGCTCCTTGTGCAACAAAACCATTTTCGTCGGCGGTATAGGTTAATTGAATTGGAACTCCTTCTTTTGATGTATATCTGACTTCTCCTTGTACTTCTTGGAGATCTTGAGCTTTGGGTCTTCCTACTTCACTAGCGGCGATTCCATTTTCTGTTTCATAACTTAAAATAGAATAAAATTAGAATCTTCGACAAAAAAGATGAGTTTATTACATTTTCTACATTTCATCTAAATCTTTCGCTTTCCCATTCATATGTCGTTTTGTAACATTCTTATTACATTTTTTAAATTTACTTTCGTGTTTGTGTTGCCCTATTTCATTTTTTCGCTAGGTACAGATCTATATAAGATTAATTTCTTAAAAATTCATTTCAATATTCTCAAATGGAAAAGTTTTTGAAAAAAAAAAGAAAGGAATTATCAAATTTTTGCCTAAAATAGAAGCAAACACTTACTTCCATGAATAAGAACCATCAATATTTGGTCCTGCTTGGGATTGACCGACAATCCTGATTAGTGGACCATATTCTCTTCCTGAAACTTGTTTGAGAACGGGTAGAGGTATATTTGGCTGACTTATGGGTCTAAGAATTGGAAGATTGGGTCTGTACTGTCCTAAAGAGCAGCTGAGTAGACCTAAAAAGATAACCTGAAATAAAAATAAAATGTATTAGTGTGTTTTTTGATTCTGGGAACATTATATTTCTATTTAAGTTTAGAAAACACGTTCTTACATGCGAGCATGACAAAGCTACACCGTCAAAATTGAAATTGAAATTGATATGTGTATGATATATGGGTGCCAGTACATGTAGGGATTGCAGAGAATGGAATGGCAGACCAGACCAACTAGCTGAAGAAGGTTCTGAAGGAGCCTTCACAGATCCGTAACTGTTTTGTGGAATCACAAAGGATAACATAGGAGAGGAAGTCGTGAACTGGATAGTTATGGAATATCAACTCAATTGGAGGCTGACACAAGGACACCTCCATGCTACTTAAGAGTTTACTGAATAAGGTTGACAATAAGAAGCATCTGCACAGGATGACAAAGTAAGTAAACCTATGTGCAGAAAATGTGAACTCTACGATGAAACACCTACTCAAATGCTCTGCTTCTAGTAGAAGTTACAAGGACTCAGACGGAAGCACTTTGGAGTGGAAATAATACAACCATCACAACTACTGAAGATCAATCCAGATAAGCTGGTGGCTTATATAGAAGACACGAAGCTTCTGGAATGGAAGTAGGTAGATAACATGGTTAATGGTGAAGATTCAGTTCAAGTGCCTGGGCTGTTGAGCACATGTAACAATTGAATGAATGAATTATGTGTATTTTTGAAGCGGAAAGTGAGGTTACCGTTTTCAAAAGATTCTTCCTCGACAATCCCTACTTCGCACACAAATTTGCAGGAGCTTTT
>CAJUYH010008223.1:0-15868 GCA_910591685.1 Galerucella tenella | reverse complement strand
TTAGTTATCAACGGAATACTGTCATCCTGGCCAAGCTTCATTAAAATCTTATTTAGGGTGGGTATTTCTTTTTTAAAATAAAAAGAGTGAACTTTTCTTCGAATTACACTTTTGGTGTCTTCATCAAGGACATTTACTGGTCTGCCTGGACTTTTCTTGGGAGGCTTCACTTGGTCTGCTATCCTTCTCCCCCGCAATAATTTATAAACGGTGGACTTTTCATCATACTAACAAATGAATTTGCTCTAGTTCTATATACTGATGCCTCAAAAAATGAAACAGGAGTAGGCTGCGCTGTTACAACGTCCCATTCTCATATCAATGCGCTGAAATTGCCTCAATATCCACTGGAATTACTGACAATATCCGAATATGTAACGACTTGAAGGCACAGATCAAAAAACGAACGAAAATTATATGGCAACAGCACTGGGATACAAATCGTTCATTTTTACACGAAATACAACCGTCAATCAATAGCACTCTTCTTGATCCTACAGTGCTTTCAAGACGAGATCTAGTTACAATAAGGAGACTACGCATCGGACATTCTAAGTTAACGCATGGATACCTAATGACATCCAGCAACCGAACCAAGTCTGTCATTCGCATTTGACTATAAAACACATTTTGACTGAATGTCACCAATTCTCAGCCAGGAGACAACTTTATCACCTCTCATCAAGCCTACAATATATGCTAAACAATCCAGAGCAAATTAACAACCTACTACAATTCCTCAAAGATGTGCAGCTTTACAGCAAAATTTAATCAAACCTTTATATATACTTATTGTACTTTATATAACAATGTAACCGTTTTGTGCAAGTGGCCATAGTAGCCGAGCACGTTAATTTTTAATAAAAAAAAATACGTTTTTTATTCACTGATAGTGGAGAATTATTGGAACATCTTTTCGTTGGTGTAAATGTAATCCCTACACAATATTTCGATATTGACACTTCAGGCCGGAAAACATACTTTTCCCAATTCTCTTACGCAATTACTTGAAATTTTAACATCACAAACAATACTATTTCAAGACCTACGCCTATGGCCGACACCGAAATAGAGCCGAACTGTACGGAATTCCCCATTTTATCACTCTATACCTCTGAAATAAACTAAATATGAGTAACATTTTTTTGATGTAGTTCATGATAAATTAGAGTTCCGTACCCAAAGATTGGAAAACTGTTCCTATTACTAAGAATCCGCTGTTCGTCCGTCTGTCGCCGGGCTGTACCTCATGAACCGTGATAGTAGACAGTTGAAATATTTCTGTTGCCGCTATAACAACAAACACTAAAAACATAAAAAACAAACAACTTCAAAGTTAAAAAATAGATAATTAAATTGAAATAAAATTGATATTTGAGGGGAGTTTATATAAACTCCTGGACAAAATTAACGCACCACTTTAATTATTCTAAATATTTACAATATAAACACAAAATAAAACTTAGTTAAATTGAAACAATGATCAATACCTAGAAATTAGTCGAATATGACCTTAACATGACATTAATTTGCCTTATTTTTTCTTTGAAAATTTGTTTTTGCTGAAAATGCATAATTAAGCTATCATGCTTTCAAATTGAAAAAAAGAAAAAAGAATATGTGAAACACAATAAATGAATTTTGGTGAACCCTAATACCGTGTAGGGCCTCCTTTACTTCTTATTACTGCATTCATGCGTCGAGGCATGCTTGACATTAAATGTTCAACAAACGCTTGCGGAATAATCTCCCATTCTTCAATAACGGCCTCTATAAGTTGGTTGTGATTAACAACAGGAGGTCTAAGACGTCGAATCTTCTTTTTGAGATAGTCCCATAGATGCTCTATAGGATTCATATCCGGACTGTTAGGTGGCCACTCTAATAAAGGGATATTAACATCATTTAGGTAACCAATAACCTGTCTTGCCACGGGGGGACGAGCGTTGTCCTGCATGAATAAAAAATTAGGCCCAACAAATGAAGCAAAAGGCATTACATGTTCGACAATATCAAAGTAATATTGGGCATTCATAGACCGCGTACGTATAGGGACTAATTCCGTACGAGCATCGAAGCAAATTCCTCCCCAAAACATTTTAGAGCCACCACCAAAAGGTACTTTGGGAGAGATATTACAGCTAGCAAACCTTTCTCCTCGTCTTCGCCAGACACGCTCAAGTCCATCAGGAGCTTTAAGGCTAACTCTGGTTTCATCGGAGAACATAACCCGTTTCCAATTCTGATGTCGTCTTGCAAAATTCAATCTCTGAACTTTGTGTTCTCTGGTAAGCAAGGGCTTTTTGGCTGGTCTTCTATTGCTCAATTCTGCTTCATGTAAACGTCTTCTAACCGATTCGGATGATATAGCGACGTTGCGAACATCCGCTAATTCATTTTTTAACAGATTGCTGGTAGCTTTCCTGTCTCTGAGAGCACGTTGTCTCAAAAAAGATCATCAATTTGATTAGTGCAACGTTTTCACCCTTGTCCTGTTCTTCGAAGGTACGAGCCTGTTTCATTATGACGTCTCACTACGCGACTGATACTGGAATGATGTCTTCCTAATAAACCAGCAACATGTCGCATTGAATATCCTCCATCCAGAAGAGACGATGCTCGCACTGCCTCCTCTATAGACAAATTTCTTTGGCGGTTCATTTTTCTTACTTGTTTTACTCGCAAATGAACTTCCAAACATGCATATGATAAAAACAATTACAAACGCTTGCTTCTTACAGAAATTTTGTTTTAATCAAAACTTTGAAAAAACACAGATTCACTTCAACACAGATTCACTCTAAAACGAAGTTTAATATGAATTACTCTCAAAACAAGGTATTATGTGACAATAGCTAGTTTAAATAACATCTGTCAGTATCAAACACGGTCCATAGCCTATTTGTCGTACACTAAGTTAACAATAAATAAAGATTATTGAGAAAAATATGAGTGGTGCGTTAATTTTGTCCAGGAGTTTACAACAAATGTATTTTTTTGCCGTTTTTTATGGATAATGGTACGGAACACCTCGTCCGACTCGCAATTAGCCGGTTTGATTTTTTTTATTGAAGTGCATTTGGTTTTTTTCTCTCTTATTTCACTCTTTTGGGATATACCTCGGGATATCCTTTGTCTCCCAATCGCTTTGAGCTCGAGGTTATTTAATCAGTCGAAATGGCTCTTGAAGCCACATGAAAAGGAGTGAGGCTTCTGGTTATTATTTATTCCCTGGTAAAAACATATATCGATCATAAAATTGTTTTTTAGATTCCTAAGTTGTGCCCATCGTCTCATTCACAAATGCCGCGCTAATGGTTACATACCAAAAGGAGGTGACATAAAAGATATTGTTGTCGTTCGTTCGCACACGCACGAACCTGATTTACTTATAGAAAAGAAAGCGGAAATATGGAATATTTTAAAACAATTTGCTTTGACATTACCTGGTGAGACCAAACAAGTTTATAGCAGTGTTGTTTCAATGTAAGATTTATTGGTTTGCTTTTGTTGTTTGTCGAACGATATAATTGTTAGAAAATAATCACAACGCACAAGTTTAAAGACTACATAGGTATAGTCAGTCTCTGGTAGATGTTTGGTATTCTGGAATTGGAAAACAAATTGTCTGAATAGTCAATTCGCTCTCCACTCAAAATCTTGTTGAAATTTAGCTCTAACTACTCTCCCAAATCCTAAGAAGCGAAAATGTTAACTCTTCATATCCCAAAAAATATCAATCTTAGCATATCAACTCATCGAACGTTTGATGGAAATTGAATTTCCTACAAGTTTCCTATTCACACTTTTGGAAAAACTCTTTCACCACACTGTGCACTTTAGAGGATCTTTAAATATAACTTTTTCCTACGATCACATAGGAAAGTAAAGGTGGCTTCCCACGGCCCGTAATTTTACAGGCCAGGCCGTGCCGCTACGGGGGAACGGGCGGCGCGTAGATCGGAACGGATTTCAGGCGAAACTCTTCTCACTGCGTGTTTGTGCCCATGTACCTTTTCAAAACCGATCAGCTTTTTACATATTTTTGTGTTTACTGGGGCTCGGGTTTGGTGATTGCAACTTGTTTTTGGTGATTATCGGTAATGTCGGAAGAAGAAAAAACTGTTGCGGCAGCTGCTGTTACACTTTTCGCGCCTCTGAAGTTACCAACTCGCCGCGGATTCGTCGCGCCACCTCAGGCGACCGTCTTCCCACGGCGCGTTTTATTGTTAATTTTGAAATCAAATATGTTGACTTTAATTGTAACATTTTGTGTATTAATATGTCACATGTAAGAAAAATTAACAAAATCTGTTTTCAAAATCATCTATCTGAACAGGTTGTTTATCCACCATCTATATACCATGGTCAGAAATTGAAATGCATGGAGTCCGATCTCATATAGTCTCCATGCCTTGTACTAGTGATGTTCTCAGTTTGAAGCCGCTTTTAGACTAGATCACGCACGTAATTCGTACAGATAAGAAATTTAAATTTCGACACTTGGACTAATCCAGCTATTCGCAGATGAAACGGGAGATGTAGATTTTTTGAAAACCGGTTTTTTCATGAAATGTAGCGTAAACTGGTAATCATTCGCATAAGTCCCACTCTCCATGTTTTGTCGCGTCAGCGTAGCGTACTAGACCAAAATACGACAGGAGTACAATACGTTTGCCCGCTGCAGACAACGCTTACATATTGGGACCTATCGACCGAGCGGAATCGGCACTTATTCGTAGAGAAGCGTTCTCGCCTCGTACTGCCTTGTCAGTGGCTAAGCGCATGCTGCGGGGTGTACAACATGTCTGTAATGTAGTTGTACAAACCAAACACGTCCTCTTCATCGCTGGACATATTTGTATACTAAGCGCTTTCGTACTACACATTTAGGTACATTATTTATATTGCTGAGCACAGCCACAGACCGACACCCGCAACGCAGCTATTCGCGATCAAAAACCGACAGGGTAAACCTACGCTTATAACCGTTAACTCTTGGGCATTCGTGGTGGTTCAGTACGTGCGTGCTCAAGTCTATACGAGCCTTAATACCCCTTAATACCCTGGTATAGTGGAGATAGGAACAAATTATATTTTGTCAACATTTTCAGTCAAGGTGATATCAGACGGTTCACTCGAGTGAATATTCAGCCAAGTGAATGCTTCATTATTCTTTCATTCCATGTTCACACGACTTAGTGTGAATGAGAAAGGAAAGAACATTCATCTGTTCTCCAAAATATGTCGTCGGGTGATGTAGTGCGTCTCGGAATCAGTTTAATCCGAGTGAACGTTCTCTTTGTGTGCAGACGGTTCATTTTTCGTTCATTCTGACGGAGTGAATGATACCGAATGAAAAAATCCAACATCGTTGGATCGGTACATTAATGAATTCATTCAGCACTCTTCTTGCATTTTGAGTTCAGATGTATCATTTCGAGTGAAATACAAAAATGAACGAAAAGTGAACCGTCTGATAGCACCTTTAGACAGTTGTTTTCCTGTTTCACTTATTAGAGACTTTCATAACAAATACGGAAAAAGTTATATATTCTCCATTTTAAGCCAACTGGCTCTATTTTCACATTGCTCCTATGGTAAACAGCAAATTATCCGAAAACTTTTCATCTGCAGGAGCATGTAGGCGTAAAATTGATTGTCACATGACAGCTGTCATTTTCCGCAATATGAATGTATTTTGAATAATTCTTGTATGAAAGTTTTTCACCTAAGCCCCACGTGCGGGAAATTTGACTCATGAAATTTTAATGAGAATTCACGTACTTGAACAATTTCCGGTAATAACTTAAGAACTGGAAAGATCAATACATAAATCTGGGGTGCTATTCTTGACATCGTTCGCAATATTTCCTAAAAATGATATTCTCGAGCACCCTTCGCAAAATCATACGAATGGTATTATTCGACTGCTCAAATACACTTGACATCAGCGCAATTTAGCGTCAGTTGACATTACAAACGATATTTTGTTATAGTTTCGAATGTAAATAGACATGTAAATAAGCTATTCGAATGTGTTATTCATTCATTCTATAAAAATAAGCTCTACAGTCAAAATTAATATCAAAATTAAGAGGCAGGCAAATGCTTCTATGGAACAAAAAAATTTGTTATTGGAATCCATGAAAGAAAATCCGAAACTAACATCAAGAAAATTTTACGATTTTACTCTGAAAGATGCCCAAAGATTGTGGGAATATATTCCAAAAATATTGAATAGCTTAATAATAATTTTAATTATAACTTTGACTTTGAGATATAATATACTTGACAAAAACAACTTATATGCATACAAAATTCAGGAACATAACCTATTAAATATCTATTGAATCGCATACGCAAGTCGGTTGCGATCAACAAACACCACTCGTTGTAACATACGCATAGTTACGGATGGTCAAGAATATCAAAAGTCAATGTCATTCGCAGAATCATGAGATAGGCACTACCTTGGAAGATACGAACGGTCAAGAATAGCGTTGCAGATGCTTTATTTCGACATAGCTGCTATGGTATCAATCCACATGAGTATGTGAAAATTCCACACGTGATTTTTAACCAATCAGAACGTGTATTTCTAACAGATCTCCATGGCAACGGATGAATTTTAGTGAAAAATTTTGTCCTCCTGGGTACCCAACAGCGAATTATACTGGAATTTTTTTGACGTTTATAATGACAGAATATTTTTTTGACAATCCAATTTTTATTTGTTCACATGGTAATTTTGATTTCTAACTACAAGCTTAGATGTTGTCTGAATTCTTTGGACCATTATGATTAATGTTTATATTAAAAACGCAATTATTATACTATGGCAGGTTGATGAAGACGAAAATTGATGTTGTTGGGAAAAAACACATTTGGTGTGGAATTTTCTTACCGAATACCACACGAGGTCAAATTAAATTCGAAAATTTTTTCTCCTCGTCTTCGACTCGAGATAATTTTCAAAATATTCATGAGCTCGAAAAAATTTCCAGAAATAATTTGACCTCTAGTGGTATTACTATTGCAAATTCATGTGTTCAGAAAATGTCCGGTAATAATTCATGCACTAGGAAGATTACAAGAGATAATTTATCAATGAATACGAGTTGATTAACACAAAACCTTCCGAAAAGAAACTTTTATTTTGTTTTTGCAGATATCCGGAAACTGAAGAATTTTTCCCGTTTGAAAACGTCGAAAATTACATACGAAAATTCAGGAAGCGTTTTAGAGACTTTATCGTCTAATGTATTAACTTTTTTCATATACAATAAATATATTCGAAATTTTACTTCATGTTTTATTTTTACTTTCGAAAACCAGTGGCATGAAAAATGTACAAAAAATATCATAAAGTTGATCTTTTTGCATATTTATAAATTGTTCACTTCCATTGAATTCGTTAAAATTGATAGCAAAACTGTGAGAAGGCGTTAAGTAGATTCTGTTGCAGTTGGCAAGTACAAAGAAAAGTGGAAGGTGTTTTTTTACACAGTTTTGTCATGAAATGCGTTTGATTAATAGTTCACTTTATCTCCTGGTCTTGTTGATATTAATTTGTCAACTAATATAATATAATTCACACCAAAATATTACAAAAACTGGCGTTCAATTGAGAAGCAAATTCGAATGTAGGGAAAGAAAATCCACGAATTTAGAGGTCACTTACCCGTCATTTTTTTCCAACCTAATTTCCACCACAACAATTTTAACCTTGGAAAAAAGAATCCTTGAATTTTGTGAAAATATGTTCGAAGTAAATTGTTACCTTTTTCTACGAGCGGGCGGAAAATTGAATTTCCCACACACATTTCAGTGTGGAAAATTAATTTTCCCGCACCGTGTGGAAATAATTATTATCCCAGAACAGCACAGAGCAACAGATCCAAAATTACAGCCATTCAACAAGCAACTAGCACCTGCTATAAATTTAAGTAATGCAAATAATTGTACTTTTACCATAAATTATAATATAATTTATTTTGACATGTAACTATTATTGTTAATAATATTCCACTTGCTTGCAAAACATCAAGTGCCAAAGCTCCTAAATACCGAACTTAAGTTCTCATCAGAGGTGAAATATCTAGGTGTCACATTTGACAGTAAGTTAACATGGAACTCTCATCTAGAAAACAGAGTAAAAAAAGCATACATCTCTTATGAACAGTGTCGCAGAACCATCGGCCGTACCTGGGGAATGTCACCCAGGGTTACTGCCTGGATCTACACTGCCATCATCAGACCTATGCTAACGTACGGCGCGATTGCCTGGGGAGTTAAAGCAAACCAGCTGACAGTCGTCCGTAAACTGGATCAAATTCAAAGAACAGCATGCCTCAACACAACAGGAGGCATGAGAACCACACCAACCAGAGCGATGGAGGTGATCCTTGGTCTCACTCCCCTTGACATACACATCAGGGAGGTTATTTTGATGACCCTGACACGCTTACGCTCTACCGGTAAACAACCTGACGTAGGATCTGGTAGATTGAGACGTAACCTATGGCGTGAGGCACTCAATGAGGTCCCACTGCTGCAGGCAAATACGGACGCAATCTCACCACAATATGCCTTCCACAGGCCCTACAAGGTAAACATCAAATACAATACACAAGACACATCAGAAGAAGGCGCACTCCGCATCTTCACGGATGGCTCTAAAACCAATATGGGCTCAGGATGTGGAATTTACTCCAGATCTCTGAACCTAAACATCAAATGGGCGATGGGCCGTAATGTCAGCGTTGCTCAAACAGAGCTCACTGCTATCTACATCGCCGCAAAAGAGATTACCAAAAGAAACACAGGTAATAAAATTCACATCCTCACGGATAGTAGACAAGCACTACTAGCCCTGAACAGACCACGTATCACATCAGGCCTAGTACTAGAGTGTCACCTGTCCCTGATCGAAGCCTGTAGCAACAACGAAGTCACTCTAGGCTGGATCAAGGGGCACAGTAAATCGAAAGGTAACCACATTGCCGACTCACTAGCCAGGAAAGCAGCCTCCCAAAAAACTCTTGGGACCCGGCACTTTCATTGGTCTGTCGGCGTCGGCTATGATTGACCTAATAAAGGAACACTCCCTTGATTAGTTTAAGGGTAGATGGGACGATGCAGAAGGTTGCAGGCTTGCCAAGGAACTGCTGCAGTACCCGGACAGCAAAGTAGCCAAAAAATACGTGACTATGAACAGACAGAACCTTCGGACAGCCACGGGTATTCTGACCGGTCACTGCCACCTACGAAAACACCTCTACAGACTGGGTCTGTCTGACACTTCACTCTGTAGAGGATGTGAACAGGAAGATGAGACTGTCGAACACATTCTTTGTGAATGTCCGACACTCTCTCAATTTAGGTTTTCCGTATTCGGCGAGTACAGGCTAACACAAGCCAACATGAGGGAGCTTACTTCCGGCGACGTTATCGCCTACTTCAAACAAGTAGGCTGGATGACGAGCCAGAAGGAAGTCTGAACCTCGGAAGGATGCACAATGGGCCAATTGTGGCCTAAGTGTCGTGGGGGTCACCCACCCTTCAAATTCTTACAGATACAAATAATATTCCACTTTATGTTTAATTTAATAAAATATGTTTCTAAATAAACAATAAGCACTTATAATCAGATAAAAATATATCCACCTTTGATTAGTTCTGTTGACTTTCCTTACGCTCGTAGAAAAACTATTGTACCTAACACTTGCGGAAAATGTTTTTTCGCACTCGGCTGCTTCACGCAGACTTCATGGCAGACGCGTGCGGAAAAATTCATTTTCCGCACTTGTTAGGTGAATAGCTATTATTTCATACTATTTCATTATTGCGTTTTTGTTGCCTAGTTACCGTACTTTATGCCCGTACGGGCATAAAGAGAAACAATTTCAACATATTTAATAACCATGTGGTAAGCTTCTTTAGACTTTTTTGGCAACAGATTTTCAGTTGCTTCCTTTGCTTTTTCAATAATCTCGCCAGAAATTCCAAAATCTTCGTTCATTTTGACTTCTAACTTTGACACATTTAAAAATTATTGTGATTTTATGACATTTATGTTTGTCAACATTCATCTATTAATTCAAACCGAATTTCTTAAAACTTTGATTTGTATTGAGATTGGATTGCAATAACGAACTAGTATGACATAAAAGTTTGTATCTACCGCAGGCATAAACAGATGTGTATACCCTCGGGCGACTTACAAACCCCCGGGCCAGAGGCACTCGGGTACTTAAGACGTCGCCCTCATGGCATAAACATCTATTTATACCCTTGGTACATAAATAACTATTCTGACCAAACCATTTCGATTCCGATGTACTGGCAGTAAGCATACAACTTTGACTCATTGATTGATTGATTTCTCCGTGCATAGTACCTGTTTTAGATAACAGTAATCATGAAATATCTTGCAGCAAATAGAACACTGTCATGTTCTAGTAACAACTCTTGTCACATTCACCATGTATTAAAAGTGAATTTAGATAATCTTCATTGTTTACTTCCAAACGAGCCATGTACTATGCTTCAAATAATGACAATTAATACTATCTATATACAATGAACATTATTCAGTTGGCAGATACTTTTTGTATCATAGGTAATAGATGTATTTTTTTTTCATAAAAAAAATGAGAAAATGAAAATTGTATTTCTTATTAAAAATTAATTTTACACTGTTAATACAGCGTATTTACATCATACGCGTCAATGCAAACCTGTATTCGAGGCATGTTCAACTGGCTTCATGTCTGGCGATATCGCAGGCCACTACAAACGTCGAATTCCTTGCGACTCAGGATAGTAATTATTTGCTCGAGTCCTATGGGGGCGGACATGGTAATCCATAAACACAAAATCTCTCCGCCACAGTTTCACATGAGGCTCTAAAACCTGTGTGATGTCTGGGCTAATTGTGCAGCTCTTGTTGGCTCTCGCCAAACAGGAATTTACCGGCTATAACTATTCACACAGATTTGGGTCTCATCTGAGAAAAGTACAGAATTCCAAAACTGTATGGGGAGCGGCATGTGTTCTTGAGACCACTGGAGACGGTGCAAAACATGTCGTTGCTGTAGCTGAGGGACTCTAATTAGACGACGACACCTAAAACCTGGAGCAAATCTGATTGTAGCCCACGATATTCTGACTCGTGTAACGTGTCTGAACTCTCTTTGGAGGGGTGGTAATATAGATATAGATGGATTTCTTCGAATGGAAATCCTTACGGGTCTATTCTGTTGTTCATTGGGGACTCGTGGTCTACCAGAGCGATGCCTATTTTTCACTGAATTGGTGTCCAAAAAAGTAGGCGTTTTCGCTTGCCATTGACAACGAAAAGTTGACGTTTCTTGAGGGAAGTTACTTTACGCTCGCAGAGCGTGAAAAATTGCAAAACGCTCGTTGCCCATAACAATCGATACTACAAACATACTTTTATCTCAAGCAGTTAACCCCTGCTTTCGAACAATAATTCCTCACTTTTCGCTCTTAATACATAAATAACTATTGTAGTATCGGTTATTATGGGCAGAGCGTTTTGCAATTTTTTACCCTCGGCGAGCGTAAAGTAACTCTCCTCAAGAAACGTGCGAGCGTAAAGTAACTCTCCTCAAGAAACGTCAACTTTTCGTTGTAAATGACAAGCGAAAAAGCCTACTTTTCAATGTGATTGTACAAAAAAGGCTATTCTGTACGCTTTTGATGTAACTTACATCGATGTATAATAACATTTTCGCTGTTGAAATAACGCCGACCAAAATATTCGACGTTAGGAGTGTTTTGACACTGTTTGTTATAAGTTGAGTTGGAAATTTTCATGCAATGAATCAAAATGAACAATATCATCCCATTCTTGGGACGGTGTGTATTAGCAATATTGAAATAAAAAAATAAGCCAAATTTTAGGTTATAAATTGAGATGATTTATTAGGAATTATGTGTATAGAAAGAAAAATATTGGATGATTTACAAAATCCGTTTGATATACCGGAAGACCTGCCCATTACAGGCTGAATAAAGAAATTAATTTTATTCTTAGAGCCACATGCAAAAAGGAAATGCAAACGTCATCCATTTTTTAAATAAAAATGATAAATAAATAAACCCACTAATATAGTATCTACATATGATATAACTATAACCTAAAAATTCTTCTTCTTTGACCTCTTGCTTTACAGTATCAGACCAATAACTTAAAAATGAGGCAAATTCTACCACACAACATAATATAAGTGAAGTTGGCTGCGATGTAATATTGTACTAGAAATAATTTTTTTACATCGGGTTATTCAGCTTTGTAATAAATGAAACTTATTTGACTGTCATTAGTCAATTGTTGACTCTTTCGAAAATCGTTGAAATGGCTAGTGCTCAATTTAATAAAGTAGATTATGTAAATTTGCTTCAATACATGGTGAATGTAACAAAGAATTTACAAGAACATGTACTTTATTTGCTTCAAGATATCCAGATAGACCACTCGCATACTCAAAAATGGAGTACATGCATATTTTATATTTTTCATAGATATTAATTTGTAATAGTAAATAAAAATAACTAATAATAGGAAATAAGCCATTTTCTATTGGAAATTACTTCCAAATTTTGAAATAAAATTCAAATTTTAATGCACTCTTCGACCAGCACCCGAGGATTTCCGAACGCTACCGATGATATGTGTGATGTCATACCATTTGTTTACTTTTGTCAATATGGCCGATATTGCACAAGGTTCTGTGTAGTTTTGTGTTTATATTGTATTTAAGTTAACTATCAATTCCTTCATCGACGTGAAAATATCATTTATATGTTTGTTTGGGACCATTACGTGTTTGTGTGTGCTTTTTTTATTTCTAAAAGTCAACGTAAAGTGGAAAGTGGACATAAATATTCGATATTTCCGAGGATATTTTAAATCTTCTAAGTGAAAATATTTTATTCACTAGTTCAGTATTCAGTGATGATTCTTTCATATTTTGTGAGTGAAGATATGGCTAGAGAAGGTTTTGTAAAAGCACAAACTGATAAAATTTGCCCAAAGTACACTCATTTATGCTGCTTGAATTTATGAAGTCAAACAGCTGCTTTAATGCAGGGGAATAAGAGGAGTTAAAGCATTATCGTAAGTACGATTTAAACTATGTATGTATTATATATAATATGTCTGCACATTTTTAGTGGAAACTTGAAGTGTGGTCGTAAGAAAATTATGTTTTAATGGTTGATTCCTAGACATATAGGTACATAACCTCAAACTATTTGAGGAGAAAAATTACCAACATAGAAGTAGGTACTTTCATTAAAATGGTCTTCACAAACAAAAGTAATGCCCTTCTCTTAAGTGCATTTTTGCTTGCGCCACCAGGTAAAGTAACAAATATTTTGTCTGGAGTTTTAATAGACGTTGATTCAAACTCTGGAACAATGCAATACTTGGAATACAAAGTTTTTTTTTTTCGGTTTTATCCATTTTTAAAGCTTTCAAAAACAAATCAGTTCACAAAAACATGAATAACAACGTAAACAAATTGAGGGACGTCAACGTATTGGGCAGCTATCTTTATGACGTGAAGCGCGTTTTGGCGGACTTTCAAAGTTTATGATTTTCAAAGTCATTTAAAAAGAAAAGTTTATGTTTTTTGGGTGTTAGGTGACCTGATATAGCGTCTATTCCCATCAATAGCAAAATTTATGCTTTTTCCCTATTAATTAAATTAATTAAACCAGTTATTGACAATAATAATGCCGAAATTAATGTTGATGCATATTTCGCTGCATATTTCACTCCAGAAGCATCAATACGTGTTGCCGTAAGAGATCTTGGAGTAAGCCAATCGTCTATTCACCGTATTTTACGAAAACATAAAATGCATTCCTATTTTTACACTTTTTATTCTTATTTTTTTGGGAACTATTTCATTATCAGTTAATCTTGACAACGGTAGCTGGAACGCTACCGGAACGTCGAAATAAAAAAAAATAGAAAACATTATTGTGGTTTGATTCCCAAAAAAATAAGAGAAAAAGAATAAGTAATGCCACAAGGAACTTACAGAAGATACCTATTCTTACAATTTGTATATAACCAACCGATTTTATTGAACGAATAAAGTTTGCTGAAGTTTTAGTAACAAACTGCAGGAAGACGAAGATTTTTTAAAAAACCTAATTTGATGCGACAAATCGAAATTCACGAAAAATGGATTATTTAATAGACACAATTCCCATTATTGAAGTCAAGGGGGCATCCATTAATTAAGTGAGCTCAGAATGAGGGGGATAAGGGTCTTGTAAAATCTTCCTAAATCTCATTTAAACCGGAGGGATGATAATCAAGAATCTCACGTCAACTTTGAAACATAAAATACTACAGATATTAAGAAAGTGTTCATTTTGCCTGTTAAAAAAATGTCATGGCCATTAAAATCATTCAGTTCGAGAGTAAAAAGAAAAAAAGGAAAAAAGAAAAGAAATGTTTCGAGTTTTTAAAAGAAAAGAGAATAGTATAGGTAACGCATCGATTATTTCTTCCGTACGAATCCTCCGAATTACAAGTGCAGAGCGCTACTCACGTTATAGTGTAAATAATGTTGATGTGATGACCTTAAATTGTATTACAAATTTTATGCAGTTCAATTTTAATCCACTATATTAATTTGAATTACATTTGAAAAGCATTATTTCACAATATTCGAATTTATGATAATTATTTACGTAATTAGTGGGATATGGACATTATTAACCAGTGACGTAACTATACCATCTGGGGCCCGTGGCAGATTCTTTTGATGCATTGCGCATGGTTCGAAGTGAAAATATTCTGTGCACCAGATGGGTACGCATGGAGCATAACGTGTTAAACAGTCGAAATAATAAAAACTTATAATTCGAATAAATTATATTTCAGCACCAAAACGCCAAAAATTTAAAGTGTGACGATGTCATTATTTGCCCTAGAAAACAAGACAGAAAATCAAGAAAATTCTGCAAAATTTGTATGCAAAAAACATGAAGAAAAATTCGCAGCTGTTTGCCTTGAGTGTGGATACAATAGACGTTAATTAAGTGCGTTTCTACATTTTTCCTTCGCCCTGTATATGTCATCGTCGAAGCCAGAAAAACTTGCTTGAAATTTTCAATTTACATTAAATATACGATTCTCATTAAACAATTGCGTTTCAAAGCAATTTTTTATGAACAAAAACATTAAATATAAACAAATAACCCGCTGTAGGAAGTTGTTCGCTTTTGCCAAAATTTTTATTTTCGATTTTAGGTTTTCGGTCACAATTTAATTTTTCCAGATTAACTTTTTTTTATTCCAGATATTGATACGAAAGATCTGCTACAAAAAATTCGGAGGAAACCGAACATGCCTCGATATATTGTTGATGGATTTGTATTTCACGTAAATATAACAAAAGGAAAGCCACCGATGATGTGAGTATAAATAAAAATCTTAGACCAAGTAACAAACGAAACAAAACCTTCATAAAACGCGCATAAATCCGTTCTCACGTTGTTTTTATGTGACATTTCATTTTTATTTTTTTTCTCCACTCTGTTGATGTTTTTATCAAAAAATAAGTAGACCAGTCGATTTCTCGTCCCAAAATGGGGCACATCTTACGATTTTCAGAATTTTTTGTTACAAAATATTTTTTTCGTTGTAAATTTGAACAAACGGTAGGTATAGACATTTTTGGCAATTTAACATTGTCCCGTTTGAGTCTCACGCAAAATTTCTCCCTTGATATATTGGAGGTCATTACAACGTTCTGACTGTTGAATTGTTGGAGTTATACTGATCTTAAATGGGACAAAGATATCCAGAATATCCCCA
>CAJUYH010008222.1:0-15873 GCA_910591685.1 Galerucella tenella | reverse complement strand
AAACTCTTGTGTGAAATGAAAGTGCCCGCCATTTATGGACAAAAAACTTGAGTCTACCACTGACCTCTACCTGAGGCGACGCCTCTTTGCTCTCTGAAAGTAGTCCTGACCCTTGGACTGATAATGGCGCCTCTGGACGAAGGCTTTTTTGCCGCTGGTGGTCGTGGTGGTGGGAGCTTGATAACCTCGTCCAATCTGATGAGCTCCCTTTTTTGGTATGAATGGACGTCTGAAGTTTTCCTGTCTACTAGACCCTGATAAAACCGCTTTCTTTTGAATTTTAAGTTGTCCGCACGATTTTTCAAGTTTTTTGGCAGATTTAATGGTACTGTCCAGCTCGTCTCCAAATAAAAAATTAGAGAGTGGAGTAGACCTTAAGGTGTCTTGAAGATTTGTATTCAAATTTATTAGGAGAAGCTCCTTCCTAGACACTGACCCTGAATGATGCACATCACTGAGGAGCCGGCCAATATCATTTGGGCATTGAATGTGATCTTTATTTTTCTCCCTCCCTTCTCTGATCATGTTTGTTATTAAGAAAGCAACAGCTGATGTTGCGGCACCTATCTGTCTCTGTAACAGCATGAGTCGCTCATCTCGTTTTATGGTATTCTCAGGTAAGGCCACCTTAACTTCTGCATTTATCTTGGGAGGGTATAACTGTTGACAATTTTCAGGTACCAAATGTTTTTGGGTTATTTCCTTTCTTATGTCGTCTGTCAAGCCTGAGCTCAGTATTCTAGTCCAAGAAGTAGATAAATCCTGTTGGATTGGTTCAGAAAAAATCCTCTTGTTCTGTTCATCTTCTCTCAAGATAGACGATATATCAAAAACTGGTGGAGCTATATCTACTTGTTTTTGGACCTCGTCTAAAACAAAAAAGAAGAGCATGGAAATAAATTCAAGTTTAATGTTTGCCACTCTAGGTAAAGAAGTAAAGATGCCACCCTAGGCATATAAGGACAATATTCTTATTTAGTAGTAGTAGGTTTTATGTGATTGGGGATTATTTACCACCCTAGGTAAATATCCTGTGACTGAATAAAGTATGTTGCATTATTATCTATCATTATTATCATTATTATGGCATATAAGGACAACATTTATATTTAGTATTGGTAATATTTATCACCCTAGGTGAATATCTTATGACAGAATAAATATGTTGCACTATTATTATTAACATGTATTATCATACCACCCTAGGTATATTAAATCTGTATTTGCCACACTAGGCGGAAAAAACACCATTAAATTATTCCAACGTAAACCCTGCTTGCTCATTATTAACAAAACAAATTTTTAGACTTACTGTTCTCTCCTATTTCTGCACAATCTCCATCCTATGATATTTTTCCACTCTCGCTGCGACTGCGATAATTAGAATTCGAAGAATCTGAATCGGTGGAGGTTGACCTTGCACGATAATGACGGCATTTTTTCCTCTGACGTTTTTCGACCTCACCTAATCGACGTTCTATTATTTCTAATACTGCACTAATCTCGTTATGAGTCGCAGATTTACTACGACTCCTACTTCTATGTCTTTTTCTTGAAGATTTCGGCATTATCAAAAACTCAACTTGCACTGTTAATCCGAGATAAAACCAAGCGTGAACAAATGGGGAATTTGACACGGAAACGTATTGATTGGTCCGCACTAAAAAGAAGACTGAGTACGAAGCAAGTGTGTGACGGGGTAGAAGGGAGGGTCAGGGTAGGGAATCTCCGAACGAGCGAGGGTACCGCCACCTAGGGGGTCGGAAATATACTAAAATTGCGGATTTAATAAAAACATGAAGATAACTGTAACGCCGTTGAAAGATACTTCCACCTGCTTCCACCCACTTCGACTGTTTAACTTAACCTAATAAATAACCACTTGTTTGTAGACGTGTCTCTTATCTACGTTGTAGGCGATTTTGTAGTAGTATAATAGTAGTAGTAAATTCTTGTAGTAAGTTCTTGTATATATATAATATTTTGTTAAGGTCGGTGTGTTAGTTTAGTTTAGTGTGTACTTTTTTATATATAGACAATGGCTACAGAATGTATAGTTAAGGACTGTACTGTGAGGTGCACCCGGTAAGTTTTTTTTTATAATATAAAACATGTTTAATTAACTGAAAAGTGACAAAATATTGAAGTAGTTACTCTTTTATACAGCTTTAAACTTCCGAGCCATGCAGAATAACGTTCGGTTTGGCTGGAGAGAAGTGGAAACCTCCTTTTGGATTTAACAGGGCACAAAAATTGGAGAATATGCCCTCGTCACTTTGGCCAGGTCTGCTTTGTTAGAGTAGAAAAAGGCGAGGGCATGGTATTGAAAAGGTTTTATTTGCCATCCCTGTTTTTGCCTGGTAAGTTAATTTTTTTTGTACATATATTTATTGAATGTTATTATATTAGAGTGTTTTTTTTTAGATTACAATCCAAAGGAGGGATCTGATTTTTTGTTTCCCACTATGGTACCCTCACAGGTAACAGCTCTTCAGCAAAATAAAGGTATTTATTGTTGTAAGTTTGATATAATTTAACTTATACAAAGTTTCTGTAGATGCGAAGAAAGAATCTGTTTTTTATTCCCCAGTTGGGAAGGTGACAACACCAACCAAAACCTATTCAAGGGAATTGATTAATGGTGAGTTTTTTGCAACTCGTTATGATATAATTTTGGCAGTCATACAATGTACCTAAGAAATATTAACATAATTTTTATGTTACAGCTATTCCATCCACGAGCCGGGTGTGTGAGGAGGACATTTTGCAGAGTATCAAGCCATTATCAAATAATGGTATGTATCAAGTAAAATATCTTCTATATGTGTCTTTTGTTATATTATTTGATTTGTTTAGTTTCCATAAAAAACAAACTGAATAACATGTTTTATAGTATGTACTATATTAGTAAATGATTAAATTGTCTACAGATACTGCAAATATGTATGCTCCACCTCCCAGAAGTGAAAAAAAAAGAATTTCTCGAAGAAAGGTACAAGCGTTTTTCAAAGGTGAGTAGTTTCAAGAAATAAATATGTACCTACCTAAATGTTTACAATCATATATGTGTGAGCTATATGAATAAAAATATCCAAATTTAATTAGATAATATAATATAGTCATAATCATAAATGAACTAGAAATGGATGTGTTTCATGTTTTCTTCAATATACATCTGCCGATCTGCCCACAGAAACAGTTGCTGATAGATAAAACTATTTTTTTATTTGTACGAAACAATGTTATTCTTAAAAAATATCTTTGAAATGAGTACATTTAACAGTTAACTCAAATTACTTTCTTTATTTGCAGAAGCCGAGGCATCAACAAAATAAGATTTTCACAAGACAGTGACCCTCATAAAGCGCCTTAGAGCAAAAAATGTTGACCAAAAAGATATAAAACATTTTGTGAAACTAGTTACTGAAAAGGAAGGGTTAGTGAACATCTTGGGTAATTACTCGAAAGTGGCCCTCAATTTTTTTGAATCAAATCTGAAAAATTTGCGTATGAAGCCCAAGGGGCGTAGGTTCTGCCAAGATGACAAATTGTTTGCACTGTCATTGTACAAGAAAAGCGCCCGAGCATATCGCTTCCTGTCCAAGTTTTTCAGCTTACCATCCCGGAAATCTTTAAACAAAATCCTGAATAGTGTATCCTTCTTACCAGGTGTGAATGAACACATTTTCACACATTTAAAGATCCAGGTCAGTAAGCTGGGGGAGGAGAACAGGTATTGTGTTTTAATGTTTGATGAAATTTCTCTTCATCCTCATTTAAAATATAACCTGAAAACACATTCTGTAGATGGTTTTGTGGACTTAGGTGTTGGGAAGCGAAGGTTACAGTTTGCTGACCACGCCCTAGTATTCATGGCAAAAGGTATTCGTAAACCTTGGAAGCAACCCATATTTTTTGGTTTTTGTGAAGGTACCACACCAACAGTCGACTTGGTGCATTGCATCAAAACGATTATTGGAGAATTGCAGGCCATCGGTATCACTGTGATCGCTACTGTATGTGACCAAGGTGCCACTAATCAAGCTGCTGTGAATCAATTAGTAGGACCTAGTCGCACTGGGCCCCTAATTTACACAGTTGGAGATCCTTCTCAAGAGATCGTTCACCTTTATGATCCCCCCCATTTATTAAAGGGGATCAGGAACGGTCTTTTAAGTAAGGATCTTCAATACAAGATGAACGGCATCAAGAAAGTGGCATCTTGGTCGCATATATCTCGATTATATGAGATCGATCGAATGCAAGGTCCCTTCAAGCAATGCGTTAAGTTGACTGATGAACATGTCGTGCCTAGTAAAATACGAAAAATGAAGGTATGTCTTGCTTCCCAGGTTTTCAGTAATACATTGGCTTGTGCTATGTATGCTAGGGCCAGTAACGTAATCGAAGGCGACGTGCAGCCGTCGTCACCGAACTACATAACTCCACAAGCTCTGGATACTGTTGATCTGCTCTTGTTATTTGACAAACTGTTTGATAGTGTTAATGGCCAAGTGCGGTATCCTCCTTGCGGTAAGCCCTTGCTAGGTGCTGTGATGATAGATACTGATCATGAACAGTTTTGGCTTACCACAATCTCCACCTTAACTTCCATGTCCTTTGTATCTGAACGTCCTGTCCGATCCCATACCCCTTCCTTGAAGAACTGGATTTTCACGTTGCATGGGTTTTATTATTTGCGAGATAAACTACTTCCGATTATGGATTACTTTTTTCCAAAGCGGTTTAATCAGGACCCTTTGGAAAATTGGTTCTCTCAAATAAGATTCAATGCAGCTAGAAATTCCACTTGTTCGTCCTTTATCAATTCCTTTAAATCCCTTCTGATCAGTAATTTCTCGTCATCGCACAGCGTTGGTGCGAATTGCGAAGAGGACCACAGGGCCATTAGACAACTTAAAAGCTTTTGTCGAAGGACCAGAACAGATTCAGTATCCAGAGGTTGGGGGCGAAAATTCATCAGGCAATGTCCCGGAGACGTTTTGCTTGGACTTCGCTACAGACTACGTCGCTGGGGCAGTCATAAGGAAATTTGTCAGGAGGTTTACTTGCAATTCTTGTGCGGAGCTGTTGCGTTCCTCAGAAGAATTGCCAAAACACCTGATTACAAGACAATACGAGGGTCACCAACTAGTTAATCCCGAGGAGGTGTTCACTTTTGTTTTTAAACAAGTGACTTCTAGTATACTGGAAATTATTTCCAGCATAATACACAAATATGAAGTGAAAAACATTATATTCAATGAACTAAAAAAGAAAAACTATACTTTTCTTTTGTGTGACGAACACTCATCAGGGGACAGGCAGATAATTATAAACATTGTATTTTTTAATTATATTAAGGAGGTGAACCGCGTTTTGAAGGGTATTGACATGAGAATGATTAACAGGGATGGTCTATTTCAAATGGCCCATAATAAATATCTTAAACGCTGTAAGAGACCGAAAAGGAGATCATTATGAGTTATTTTGAAATAGATCAGATTGATGATCAGTCTTTTGTCAATATCATTTAAAAGACATGTCAGTATAGATTTTCCTTTTTATATTCCTTGTATTCATTATTTTATTGGTACTTTTTAGTTTAATTTTCCTCTTTAGCCCATTTTTTCATTATCTTCTCATATTTGTGTATTATGTATTTACTAAAAGTTATTTGTTTGAAAACGATACCTCCTTCTCCTATTTTAGTGATTATTGATTTTTATTGAATGTTTGTGATTTTTTAACTTCATTATGTATTATTTAATTATTTTTGTACTCCACAATATGCATCTTTTTCTGTATTTCAACAATAATGGTGAGAGGGTCACTGTTCCACTATTTGTTGTTCTTTGCGTCTTTCCCTGATCACTGTTAATCATTAAAAACCTTAAAAAATCTTTTTACCTTAAACCGTATGCGATTCAAAATAATTTACTACATTTATTGTTCTTCCTGTTTGTCATTAAAAGATGTAAATGACGTTTTATTTGCTGTGTACTTCTTATTTTAAATAAAATATATAAACTTGATGATTGTTGCTTTATTTTTCCCACTCCAGGCATTATGTGGTCCATTTTTTGACATTTCATTTAATTTAACTTGACTATTTGATTGTTATTATTGTGATATCAATTTAAATGTTGAGTTACTTTGAATGAAATTTCAAAAAATGGACCATATATTGCCAATTTGCAATAAAAATATAATCACAGTAATTTTGAATATGGCGCCAGCCGCGAAAAACTGTAAAATTACAGGAATCTTCTTTTTCCACTGTTAGCGGAGATCACAACCATGTCAAATGTGTTAGAGTTTCATTTCCGACCTGTAAGATGGCGCCACTGGAAAAATTAATTCGTCATATGAAGCGCCACGTGTCAGATTCCCATCTATCAGTGTTATGTTATCTATGGGGAGGGTTTCTTGACTTTTCAGCTTTAAAAAAGTGATCGGTTGGGGCTAACCCGAAGGTACTACATAGTGTTCTACATGAGACGAGGCCGAAATATAATCACATTAATGATTAATGATTAATTACATGATTATTATTTAATGAGATTACGTTCGAAAAATGTAGTTGTGTGTACTATAATAATTTTTTTCTACAATCACATTGAAAAGTAGGTTTTTTCGCTTACCATTGACAACGGAATGTTGACATTTTTTGAGGAGAGTTATGGCAAAACGCTCGTTGCCCATAACAACTGATACTACAATAGTAGTTTGTACAACTAGTGCGCGAAGCGTTACGTTTTCCACGAGCGCAGTGGGAATAGTGATGTACACAATATTTTTTCTACAACCACATTTATTATTGAAAGAAATACAGTAATTTTATTTAAACGGAAAGAACTTACGATATGAAAATAAATAAGAAAAATCAGTTGAATGTATAATTAATTATAAAATTTGAACCTCAGATAACAAATTTTCGGTTACAGTTCGAGCCTTTTCGATAATATCTGGACGAGTATTTTCAATGTCCGAATTGGACAATTCAAAAGATAAATTATTTTGGAGGGAAGTTATTAAAAAATTCAAGGAAAAGTTAACTGCACAAAAAATATTATAACTTCCATATTGTCTGATGTGAATGTTGGAAACCGTATTTAAAGTACCATACATTATGTTCCATCTTAATTGCTACTATACCCTAAATGCTGTTTATCACTAAACAGTGATCCAATTAGGGAATGTTTTGTTTTCAGATGAGAGCACATTTCCAATTTACGGTTATGCTAATCGTCAGAATTGCCGCTATTGGTCTAATGATTGGATAAGAAAAGAGCATACGCAATATTCTGAGAAAGTTAAAGATTGGACAGGAATTGTTGGAAATCATATTGTAGGTCCCTTTTTTTTGATGGCAACTTGAATGGAGATAAATATTTAGAGCTGCTCCAGAATAATGTCGTGCCACCTTTGAGGAACGTATATCCTGATTCAGCAAACCTACAAGTTGCTTCTAATACAATATGGTTTCAGCAGGATGGAGCACCCCTTCATCACCGAATCAATATCGGTGGATAAAAAAGCGCGGATAGATAGAATGTCCAGCACGATCTCCTGATCTGACGCCATTAGACTACTTTTTGTGGGAATATGTCAAAAGTATTGTATACAAAACTACACCCATCAACTTAGATGACACGCCTGAGATGTTGAATCACGTTGGAAGACATTTCGATACCAGATTAGCATGTTGCCAAGACGTTCGCGGCGAGCATTTTGAACATCACCTACATTGGCATGAATGTTTTTTCTTTTCTCCACATTATCAAGAAATAATCAGTTTTACTTATCAGGTTTTCAGTGTAATGTAGCGAGTTTGTGAAATAAAATCATTTTCTTTTTTTAATGTTTATTTTTGTAGTAAATTTGAAAACACTTAATATTCCCGGAACAGTTGAATATAGGTATAGGACATTGTACATGAATCATGTCTATAATTTTCTGGAAAATACAAAAAATAGATGATATACAGAGGGTTGCATAAATAATAAGAGTTGATATTGCCTACTGTCACATGACACACATCATATAATCTTGATATCGGAAAAAATGCGCATTTGAGAATACAAATTGACGTGTCCAAGCGTTTTTCCCAACACGCCTTCATTTATTAGTTACCGAATTTATTCCATCTGACTGTTCCACACTGTACATATGAGTATAGTTCTTTTCATTATCTAAGAAACTGACCTGACCGTGACAGAGTCGCATTTATTTTGTTGGCGAATAATAAACTACTTCTTGAAAACTCTATAAGATTTTTAGGTCATTCTTATTATAAATACTTTATTTTATTGCAGTGCATTATTTGCAGGTGGTCAAAAAATACTGGCAATAATGGTAACATATACCTGATGGTGGTAACGTATAAGTATGGAAGGAATCTTCATTTCGACACGTTCTAAAATACTGTCAGTTGGGTGTCTATTCTGTAACTAATTTTTCAAAATTCATAAGCCTCTTAAAAATAAGTTATTAACGGGCCTTCAAAAATTTTTGTCGAAATGTTTTTCTGCAAGTATACATTTTAGAGGATTGTTGAAAATTTCAAGTGAAGTATCTGGCAACAGCGATTTCGTCATTTAATAGCTAAGCAAGAGACAAGCTTTGATAAATAAGAAAAGGAAGTTAATGAAGATAAAAGAAGATCATTTGTATTTGATGTTGAACCAACCCACAAATCACACTACATAAACTGTTTTTGGTTTCTTGCATGCAATTATTATGAGTTATATATAGTTATAAAAGATGTCACGGGCGCCGAGAACGACTAAAAATCAAAAAATTCCACCACATCAATCAACTTCCTTGACACTTCCTTGGAAAAGCGAAAGACTTTCGAATAAATTAGTTGGCATTTGAAAGGGATCACTCATGTCCCTAATACTTCTTTGGTGTAATATGTATTCTGTCCTAGGATGATATATAAAACTTGTTAATTCGAACTAGTTATCACAAAATATGACCTAACAAATTTTCTTACTTTTGGTGGTTTTGCTATTAATTCAAAATTTAAAGGTACACTTTAGCATCCCTCTGAAAATAGTAGTTCCAACAGGCTATTTCAACGGAATCCCTTGTAATATTAAGAGAAATGTGGTTAGCGAATACCAATTTGATTTCAGCGCCGGTTAAACTTTCAACGGCCTCCAAATCTTAGAGGAAGAGTTACAGAATAGGCCCCTTATTCAGTTAAGTCAGTTAAGTTCTGCAGTGATAGTGTGTTTGAAGATGTCCAGTACAAAAGCCGATTCAGGCGGTAGCCGAAAATGTTTGAAGCAAAAATAATTGGTTAGGTTTTATTTAAAGTAAATAGAGAGAGGCCACAATAAACTCATTTTGTTTAAGGAAACATCAACTTCAACCGACGTTTCCTAAAGTACAGTGTGGAAAATTGTGAATAATACTGTGAAGCCTAGAAAAGTGCGAAAAGACAATGGTGCACCTAAATCTGTTGATTTATTCAATGAAGATTTAATCCGTAGGAAAATGTATCAGATATACGAAGAGCAGAAAGTTCCCACATTGTTATCGCTCTCAGCGAGGCTGTCTGAGAATGATTGTGACATAAGCTGTTCCACTACAACCTTGTGGCGTATTCTACGTCGTTTAGGGTGTATAAAAAAGTAGACAAAAGGCAAGTTATAATGGATTCCCACTGCCTGCAACAACTTCTTCCTGTCTAGTTATCCATCGCGGTTGAAAGTATTCGAAAGTGGTATGAACATGGACTTCGACTTTTTTCAGCGTAACTATCCATACTTTTTATCAATCCAGAGCGAATTCGAGAAAATTCAAAGTATTTTTGAACTTATTTTTCAAAAACCTTTCCAAATTTGTTATTATTTTTCACGACCGCTATTTGGTGAAAAAGTTAGCTCTCGTCTGACAGTTTTATACATGAATCCCTATGTCGCATTTTACAAATAACACAGTGTATATTGTTAAAATATTATATTACTGCAAATTTTTGTTTATTAATTCAATTCCCAAACAACTTTAAATATTAGTAAGGGGAATATAAAAAAATAAATTAATAAATTCTGACAATTAGCTAGCTGAGTAATTTTTTTTTCCATCAGGTATAATGCGGCTTTGCTGGGCAAATCCGAAAAGTTTTATGGTTCTATTGCATCTCAAGCCCGAGTCAAGTCAAGTCAGTTTCTTAGATTGTGATAAGAACTTATACTTTGCATTGATTAAATTGCAACTAATTCAAGTGACTACTTCTTTTGACGCGTTGTGTAAATAATGGCTTAAGGCGTTGAAAGATGACACAAAATTTAAGAATTTATGGGGCGGGTTCTTACCGAACTCACTTTTTATTTGGAGATAACAAAGCCAGTTCTCAGGACTTTGTTATCCTATGGAAAAAATTGAGAGCGCGACTAATTTTGTTCCCTGAAACAAAATAAGAAAAAAAAAACATTTGACTGCAGTTATCTGCATAAAAGAAATATAATGAATATTAAGATACACCGAATTTGAAGTAAAAAGTACCTGAAATATTACAATTTTGAAGTAAAGTGGTTAGTAATCAGTTATGTATATGAATATGAAAAATAATACAAAATTTGAATCAAGGTGAAGCCTTATGCATTAACAGATATACCCATTTTTTTCGAAAGAGTCAATCTTTCCATAAATTAGGAACGGCGACCCAAATATTGTGATCCAGCAATTGAATGTGACTCAGAAATTGTGTCTCTGATGTTGAATAAGATCAAGGAACTGTTTTTTAAGGATTATCTTCGACACAGGAGCTTTCGGTCCCAGAAACTATGCTTCGAGAATTTATACCAGGGAGGTATTTTATTCCTGAAAATCTGGTAGCTCTTGAAGGTTTTGAGGAACAGACTGCCAGACTTCAAAATTTTCCAAATATCGCGATAACGTTAACTATTATCATTGATTTATTGGTCCAAATAGACTTGTCTATTCCACCAAAACTGAATTACCAAGAAATCATTGCATTATTTTATTTTTAAAATTATCAACCACAGAATGCCGAAAAGAGGTCGTCAAAAGACACGTGTATTGTAAATAAAGGAATTATAGCTTCTGATTTATACGTGAAGTGTTTGGTACGAGGGCTGATAAAAATATTCGTTGTTAGATTTTATAAAAGTGTGATGTTTTGTCCCCCTGAAATCAGAATTTGATACGTTCTGGAATTTAATTGGAAACTTGGAATCATGAGGAATTAACTAGAATCATTGATTAGCATGGCTTTCACTACATTATATAAATAACACGATTTTCCATGCGACTGAAATCTCCCGTCGTACACTGTTGTTCAGAAATACGTTATATCCAAAATTCTAACCCCAGGTCCTTTCGGCAAAATTATTTATAGTCATTGGTCAGACTGCCTTCCTCACTCTGTTCGACAGTCTCCCAAGCAATCAACACATTTTTTAACTGCGAATTTTTCTTTATCGGTTGACATTTCAATAATTTACTTTACGAAGTATTATGATGACTCTATAAAAAGAAATCCAATGACGTGAGATCCGGTGTTCTTGGTGGATACTCAATGGGAACTCGTCTACCGATCGACTTATATCAGAGAACCGATTAAATATCTCTGATCATCGGCGTAAGGATAGGACGGCGTCCTATTTTGTTGATACTGCAAAGTTTCATGAATATTTCTGGGCACTACATAATGGATTAATTAATAAAAAAAAGTGGGTTCCAGTGATTTAATTTCGAACAATTCCCGTCCAATCATCAATTTTCTGTGGATATCATCTTCAACCCAATATTCTTCAATTATTCTTGATGTGCATTCATCTGAAAATATATTGATTTATGCAAAAAGTGGATTATCATTGCTCCACTTATCCAACAAAGTTTAACTAAATCCCATTTTAAGTTTGATTTAGTATCCTCGGCAAGTGCCGTCGCAAACCATTGAGAAAGTTCGGAAAAAGTTTATTGATTGCCCAGGAAATTTCCAAGCTGAAGGAGGAAACCAGTTAGACCATTTACTACAAACTAATTCGTGGCAATGTATTATATTATTCTGTTCTTTTCGGGTGCTAAAATTATTGTATAACTGTTTATTGACTTTTTATCATTTTGTAAAAACGCAGTGAATTCAACTGATCTGTATCAGATTTCTTTTTCAAAATGGTTGGTTTAGCTGAAAATTTTTGTATCTGATATGTTGTGAACACAAAGTTGGGTAAAACAAGGCAAGGTTGTACAACTGTACATTATAGTAGGTCTTCACCGCAGTTTGTTAAATCACGCAAATACGGTGAAGACACCTACCGTGAGTATATTGTACGATATTTCATCTACAAGCACCAATACCAAAAACCCCGAAAGAGCACTGTTTTAATTTACTCCGTAGGCGCCTCGTGAGTCGTTACTAATAAAACATTAACTTCACGTTGCTGAGGAAATAAATTATAGAAATTTAATACTTGGCTCTTATATTACAGATGTAAAATTTGACAAAGAAATAAACCATAATTATTTTTGTGAAGTATATTTTACGTCCTCAAAATGGAAGTCGGTAGCAGCATTGATGATGAAATTTTGAAGAAGTTATCCTTAATTTATTGACTAATAAACCACAGCATAGAGATGAGAAGGAATATGAAGAAAGTTGAAGCAATTAGTGAAGATGTGATTCTTGCCTATTTTGTGGATAAATTTGAGGACAGTAAATCATCATCTTTATGTGTTATCATCAAATGCTCAGCTCTACTATAAGTATCAAGTATGATTCCGACATATGCTGTTTTGCCAAACTGATGGCATATTTAAAAAGGAAGACTGTGGTATACAAAGCTTGGAAATAAAATGCATTCTCAAAAAATGAGGTAAAATTTTTTGTTACGTAATTAGATGAGAAGTTTTTATTAATGAAGGTATTTAATGGTGATTTTTAAAAAATCTACTTCCAAAAAACAATTCATTCACTTGTTTAGACTGATACTCATTGTGGGCATTGCTGGGGCAGGTATCCAAGTGTAGTTTGTTATGTAGAATGAAAATTGTAGATATCAAGGAACATGAAATCCACCTTGTTGTAACTGTCCCAAATTCAAAGACACATGTAGATCGACAGTTCGTGGTTAACCTGCAGGGATTTCCATCAGACATTAAAAATATTCCAATTTTCAAGAAGTATAGAGCCATTATACCCGATCTTACTGCCCATACACCATTACTTATTGCAAATAAAAAAGCAAGCAAGCACTATCCAACCACTGGGTATAAATATTTTGGAAAAGCTTCTCCCAAAATTGGATCATATTTAATGTTGTGCAATCCCAAAGAATATACGGGAAATTGTTATTGATACTTGTCAGCTACATTAGTAGATGCTGGGGGAGATGTCATATATTTGAAAAGACATGGTGCATGGAAGTCCTCCAGTGTTTCGCAGAGCTATATTGATAATTCGTTTCAAAATAAAATAGGAATTTCAAAGCAAATAAATGGTGTGAAAGAATATACAGAGACATTTTATGTTGTAGTGAATCTTGAAATTTCAGTTATTGTGTCTCATAGTCGATAGTAAAACACTCACTTTATCGATATCGTTTGAAACTGTTCCAAATTAATATTTCTTAATTTATGAGTTTGGATTAGCTCAGAAATTTAGTTATGAGAGTATTTGCTATACATATTATGTTTAATGGAGTTTTTTTTTACAAAATGCACTTGAATAATATAAAAGCTTGAATACATAGTATGTTATTACTTACAGCACTAGTGCTGTAAAGTAATATTCACCATACTCTTGTAGATAAAGGTATTAAAATATTTTAAATTTGGATCCTAAAATTTTCCAGGATAAATTACTTTTCATCTCAATCACAAGTTTTCATTTCATTTCATTTTCACTTTTATATAACTGACAGTGGTAATAATGCTGACAAAAAACCATCAAATAAAGAACGGAGTACAAATTGGTCTAGCATATACAATAGTGGGTTTACTTATTTTCTTGATATTCTCTACCTTATAGCTTCAGGAAATCAGCTGAGCGAACAATCTTGACCTGCTGCTGGTCTTGGCATGATCCTTGTCGTCCTGTAATTAGAGACAATTTTTGTAGTTGACGACTTGTTTTCAAAGGCAGTTTGAGCCGGTGGCTGGTATGTTGCTCGGTCTTGGGCACTCGTTGAAACGATTGTAGCACAATGTCGGCCCTCTTGTCAGTTCTTACTGGCTGATTTTTCCGATCCGGACTTTTTCCTTCTCGCTTTTTTCTCATATTTCGTTGGTAACATTCCTACCTCCTTTTCGCGTGTATGTGAACCAATCCACTGAATTATTTCTCCACTCAGGTATCTGGTTAGGTTCCTGTAGTCCTCCAGTCCTTCTCAGGGATCTTCACTCTGCCGTATGTTGCTGGTGAATCCTTTCTGATAGAGCTCCAGTGGTGGATGCTCCGCTCCGGAGCATAACGGCCTGCTCGTTGTATTCTTGTTTTCCTTGACGGCTTTGTCCATCACATTTCCCCCTCCCTCCTAATTCTTAGTGCGGCTTTATTTTTCTGCTTTTCCTGGAACTTCTTAATGGACGTCATTTTCGTGAAGTCCATCTCTTCGCCGTCTTCGTCTCGGGGGATTCTGTACTCTTCGACTTTCTCCGGACGATGACTAGTATCTGCTTTTTGTCTCCTCTTGTATATTTTCCATTTCCTTGCCATGTTTTCCATCGCTTTCCTTAGTCCTTCCATTTTAGCTCCCTCTTCTTTATGTTCGCTGTTTGTCCACTCTTCCGATTAATATTTAATCGGTTCAATCGGTTTTTTGGGTTTTTATATATAATTATTGCTTAAGAAATAAATGAGAAAAAAATAGGGCCAAATGTCACGATTCAGAGTTATTGAAAAAAGAAGATGATTTTATAACCTCAAAAGAATCGTTATTTCGTCAGTTTCGTGTATGTCGTGTGTGTGTGTGTAGATTTCCCTCCACAATGGGGCGTATTATCACAAATGGGGCTCACGAATAATTTTGTTTATTTCCATTGAAAATAAATCTGTTTTTAAATTGTGTAAATTTTCCTTAAAAGTAAGCTAGATATTTTTTATGTATTTACCATTATTTTGGTACACTGCCTGGCTACTACTAGTTTTATGATGATAAAATGAATATATAGGAACCTTTGAAAATTGCAGGGTCATCATGGAACTAATCTTAAAAAACATCTTTTGCGAGTTCAAAATTTTTAGGAAGAAAATTTCAAGACTGTAACTGTATCTTCTACCTCTACCAGTGATTCAGCAAAATGTTCTACTACAAAAACCGAAAAAAACCGTTGTGTACCGAAATAAAATTTCAGAACCGGACCGAAATTATTCTTCAGAACCGATGCCGGAACTGAAACCGAAATTACTTCATAGGCTGGACCGAAACCGGAATCGAAACCCTTATTTCCTCTCGGTCTGGGTCCTTGGTGCCGACAACCAAATTGTGAGTTTAAGGGAAAAGAAGACTGCTTATAGTATGTGGAAAACATTAAGGGAGAAATGTGAAAAAAAGGGAACTACCAGGTCAATTATACCTAAGAAGAAAATTATTATCAATGAAATTGAAAGAAAATGAATCGATGGAAGAATTTATTAAAGTATTTGAAGAGATAGTCAGACAATTGAAAGAAAGTGGTAGCGAAAAAAGTGACCAAGACCTGGTATGTAGTATCTTGTTAAGCTTACCAAAATCATATTAGACAGTAGTAACTGTAATTGAAAATATACCGAATATAACATTTAATCAAGTCAAAATGAAACTGATTGGTGAATATGAGAAGAGAAGATTATCCGGAGCAACAGGAGTGTCATATAATTGATATGAGTCTCCCTTACTATTTAAATTCTCGTAT
>CAJUYH010008221.1:0-15875 GCA_910591685.1 Galerucella tenella | reverse complement strand
GGGCTAATAATATCAAAGCTACTATTTGTAAAATCTTCTTCTTTTTTCTATTCATATATATTAAGTCAATCACTAGATAGGGCACTATTTGGACTAGCCAAATATATATCAAGTATACATCATGTCAAAAGTAACTTCTGTCATTCTGACGATGATATTTATATCGAAACAATTGTCAATAATTTACTTGCAATTTACACATTTTTACAAATATATTGTGGAGTCATTTAGAAACAGTTAGTTTCATTTAAAACCATATAAATTGATTGTTCTAATTGGTTGAAAATGATACGAAAAAAATAATCAATGATAATATATCAGTTCACATTTGTTTGGTAATGTGTAAAAACAATAGAAAAGTGTTTTTTTCTTTACATTTTTTGATCTCGGCTGTTATCAAAGTTGTAGTTTAAAATAAAATAAATTGTTAAAGAACTTCTAGGTTTTTTTTCAAACATATCAAAGTATTTCTTGAGACTGGAGCAGTGACAAAACGTTTTGAAAAAATACAGGAAATTTAAATGACCGTGTTTTCATGGACTACATTGCCAACAATCCAAATTATTAAGGACAATTTTACATTACTTTCAGCTTCTTTCAGAAGCTATAACTCCAGAACGGGTTAAGTTATCGGCTTCGAATTTTTACTGTGCAATATGTTTCAGTCCTAGTTTTTGTTTATCATGTTGCAATCTTTAAAATTTGTCCACATTCTACGTAAAAAATTAATTAAAATGCACTTTTTCCAAATTCACGTTGTAATAACTTTGTCGATTTTATAAAATTTTGGTAGTTTACATTGGTGATAATTCTGAATCCAGTAGTTTAGTTATATTTAAGAAAAAAAATGCCTAATGTAGGTACTTTCGTTTTTTTTTGGCAAAGAAAAATTAACACATAGGGCTTTGAAAATAGTTATTATAGTACCCAAATACTATTTTTGATACTGAATCTAAAAAAAGAAATTAAATCAAAATCGATTGAGAAATGCGGATTTTGCAGAGGTGCTTCCAAACAAAATGGGTCAGCCACACTGTATATTCAAATTCAAAATATTTTATAAGTTTCCTCGTGAATTTCTGACATGTTGAATTCCGTAGGATTTTGATAGAATTCCGTTGGGATTCCAAAGTGAGCTAGTGGAATTTTTTAAGGTGGTTTACCCCTCGCGTTCACCAGAAATTTATTATAAATAGCACAGAAACCCTCTGCGTATATTTGTGTATCGATTAGTTTATATTTGCTCGCCCTTTCATGGCACTACTGTCGAGACAGGTTTTCATTGATAACGATAACGCCCTGATAGAAACAGCGTTAACAAGAAAACTCTTCACAAGGGAATTCTGTATAGGAAATTATTAAATGAGGCTTAGAAAGTTGACTGTTTATCTATAATGTAAAAAATACTGGAAAATTTAAATTTAAAAAAACCCTCAAATACGACATTATCGTTAAAATATTCAAGGGCGAATCGTACCCTCATTTAAGAGTTAAAATGCTGTATACAGTATGTCGCTAATGTATGGAATAAATTCATTGTTTCCAAAATAAACGACTTTTGGAAAAAATCCGAAAAGAGGTCAATTTTCATTTTAGAATTTTTTAAATGTATTCATGTGTCTCAAGATACCTTATTGGAATGGTCTTCTAATCGTCTTTACAACGATGTAATTATTTGAAGATTTATCTCCAATTGAGGGTCAACCAAAACTGTCTATTTGGTAAACTTTTAAAACAAATGCCCATGACCGAAGACCAAGCCGGCCACCTGTGCAAACTGCCAGGGAGAACACCCGGCAAACTACAAAGGATGCCCAAAAGCCCAAAACAACCAGAAGACAAGGACATCATCAATAGCAGTAAAGAAGACAGACGCCCAAGCCGCAGCTAACAAGAAAACAACGACGACGACAACGAAACAAGAGATCCTTAAACAGGTGACAAAGGTATTAGCTCAGCTAATGGCTTAAATTCGCTTGTAAGAGATCGGAAGAAAAGAAGACACACTCTATAAGGGTGTTTTCAGCCGAAATTTGCCGGCTGAGGACGCACTTTGTAGAGGCAGCGCAAACACACACACAACGGAAGACCGCCGAAGAAAAAACCACCGAGGTTACACGGCCAAAGAGAAGATGGCTCGCCCCCAGCTGCTAGCCCTCTTAGCTAGGAACAAGCTGTACGCCGAAACGCGAACTACGATGATGAGACCCATCGGATAAGATGGGGGGAAGTGGTGGAAGTCCTCCCCAGAGATGTACCTCGCTTAGAGAGGAACATCCTAGTTGCGACGGGCTCATCTAGGTTGTGTGTGGTAAACTTTTAATCATAAATTCTGATTCAATGAACTACTATAGTAAGAATCGCCACTGGAAATAAAACATCGCAGTGTACCAAAAAAATATCTCTGTTTTCGAAAATGTTACTGATAATATTGCTAAATTCCAATTAAACACCAATTGATGTGTATCAGTCAAGTGTTCAATAGTTAAAATCTTTAAAATATCATAATTTAGTAATGAAGCTTACAGAAACTGAACGAATCGAAATATTGATGTTGATTGACTATGGAGATAGAGTAACGACACAGAAAGAAGTTGCTAAATACCCCAACCGTGAGCCCATTTCTCAATCAACAATTAGTAAAGTCGAGAAAAAGTTTCGAGAAATGGGACATGTTGAAAATCTCCCCAAAAGTGGTAGAAAGTAAATCGATAAGTCAATTTCCGAAGACAAAAAAGTTGACGTTTACTTCGAGTTTCAAGAAAATCCCCACATCAGCTCGAGACAACTTGCATTCTACTGTTGCTAGCTCGGTTGCTAGAATGCTGAAATAGGAGAAGTGTCATGAGTATAAGGTACATTTGGTCCAAGAGCTGTTAGAAGATGACTTTGATAGGAGAATAGAATTCTGTGAAACAAAATTATGGAACAATGTAACAGAGATCGTAATTTCATAAAAAATATTCCTTTTTCAGATGAAGCAGCTTTTATATTCAACGGCCATGTAGACCTCGATGTAGACCGCCAGACGAATCGATACTGGGCAAGTAAAAATTCCCATTGGATGCAGGAGTGTAGGACACAATATCCTGAAAAGGTGAATGTTTTGGCCGGCATTATAAACAATCAGATAATAGGGCCATATTTTTTTGAAGGAGGCTTGACCGGTCCTCGATATCTTAAATTCCTTCAGGATTATCTATAACCACAAATAAATCAACTTTTTCCAAATCCAAATAAATGTGATTTGTGGTTTCAGCATTACGCCTTTGATGTACGAACCTCGATACGAACCTACTTAAATGCTATTTTTCCAAATAGGTGGATAGGAAGAAGAGGAACAATCGAGTGACCACCAAGGTCGCCAGATATCACACCTTTAGATTCTTTTATGGAGATACTTGAAGAGCAAAGTTTATCAAAATCGCCCAAATGATATAGAAGAGTTGAAGGATCGCATCAGAACGGAGATTGCACAAGTAACGCCTGAACTTCCCGTTAACGTTAGAGACTAGAATTTATTGCTCGGTTGTCTCATCGCATTATTGCTGAAGGTCATTAGTTTGAACCGAGGTTTGAACATTTCATATAATGTAATTGTTTTTTACTGAACAGTTCTCTGTTTTTTGGTGAATAAACAGTTTTGGTCGATCCTGTAGAAATAAATATTCAAATAATCGTTGTGAAGACGATTAGAAGACCTTTCCAGACATATGGTTGCATTTAAAAAATGCGGATTACGTCACCACGTTAATACTGGTAACGCAATATTACATCTACATAATGTGATGATGATTCAAAAATTAAAATTGACCTGTTTTACGATTTTTTTCAAGTCGTTTATTTTGAAAATGATTAATTTATTCCATACATTAGCGACATACTGTATAAACTACTCGATAAACTGTGATATGGTCGTTGTTTCGTTTGCTAAATATTTGAATGTTATTTTTAATTTTTATTTTGATTATTATTTTTATTTTCTCATTAATTGGGTCTATTCTACATTGTCTGTATTCTCTTGACAATAAGAATAAACCTACAAATAACTTCAATCTTCCACAATTCGTAGGTAGCTATTCCGCGTTAATTTCTCTTCTAAATGTCAACGAAATTGATGATTGAATAAAATTCTAGGCATTATCTTTTAGTAAGATTCAACATAATGTCAATAGCAAGCTACCAAATTTTTCTCACAAGCTGTCGTCGTAAGCTAACTCAACAAGATTCTCTTTTTCCAGAATTTAATTAAGCAATTTAAACTTATCATATAATCAAACTTTCAAATTCATGCTGCAAATTAAATTGTACAAAATTTTCTTTCCACTGTAATTTTGGTTCCCGTCTATCTGGTTATTTTGTAGCGAATAATCTTTCTAATATTAATAGATGTCAAAGGTAATAGTTTAATTCTATTATAACGCATCACAGAATCTTTGAAACCAAAGAGCGAAGACCGTTAACTAAGAAACAACAACTAGGTACTTCTCTGGCTATATGCAATCAATGTCCTTCGTACATACTCCCTCCTAATATTGTCTTTATTCTTAACGAAATCCATGGCAGTTTATTTAGGAGTCAATCTTAGTTGATAAAACCATCCAAGCTGGAAGATCATCTGAGAAGATCTGTCTTGGTAGGTATTGGACTTTGGTTCTGTTGTTGCACAGAAGTTAAGTAACTATTATTGTAAAATTTAGTTGCATCTTTTTGCTATAAACCCGAAATATCCAAAAGTTCATCATACTCCGATTTAACAGACCTTGTATTCCTCCAGCTAATATAATAGTCACACCGATGCTATTAAGGCGTCCGAATATTGTCTTTTTCAGTGATTTAATCATCTATTTTAAATTCTTCTGGTGACAAACGGTTGAACCGGACTTTCGGATTAAATTCACTAAAGTAGCTTAGTTTGTTTGTATGGATTCGGAACATGAATATTTGCCGCCCAATCTATTTGAATAATCGGATATAAAGAGCACAGTACCCGAGAAAGTAAACAGTACTGAAGTGCATTGTTCTTTGGAGTTTTTTTAACAAATTAAACCTTAAAATATTATCAAAGGTAATACCACGAGTGCTTCAAATTTTATCGATAATTTTTTCTTTTTCACGAAAACTTGTTTATTTGGCAAGAATATGAAAACAAACCGATTGATAAAATCACGAGTCCGTTAGGACGAGGGATTTTATCTAAATTCGGTTTGTTTGAATGTTTTTGCCTCAAATAAACAAGTTTGAGTGATGAAAATAAAAAATTATGTGATAAAATTTGAAGAGCGAGTTGTATTTGGGAAGATTATGTTTCTCATAAATTCAAAATTTTGTATTACCTGAATGTTTAATATTCTCTTGGGTGATGGCACTCAATCGGTTTGTGTTCATTTTTCAATAAACTTCGAAGCTCTTTTAGTTGTCAATAATGACAAATTCAAAGTAAAATTTTGACGTTTCGATGTAAACAAGGTTTTATCGATGAGGAAGTAGAATTGTCGGGGGTAATACCACAAGAGCTCAGATTTAGCCGGATATTTTTTGTGGTTGTTTTCGAATACTTACTTTCATTGGCAATTTAACGAGAGCTGTTCAGGCAAAATCACTCGAGCTACGCTCTCGTGATTTTGCCAGAACAGCTCTCGTTAAATTGCCAATGAAAGTAAGCATGAGAAAACCACCGGAAAAAATATCCTGCTAAATCTGAGCTCGCGTGGTATTTGGTAAGACAATCCCATGAATAATAAACTCAATTCAATTAAACTAAATTAAATTAAATTGATTCCATATGGAGGAATGAGTTTTCTTGGTATTTTCTGGAGTTGATTTTTCAATCTCCCTTACTATTTCTGCCCTGCAAATATTTCCAAATCTCGACATACTTTTTGGAATTGTTATATGTTGTTTAATTCATTGTTTTTGACATTTATAATTGTCAAATTGACGTGCATTGCTTGGTAAACAGACAGTACCTAAATGCTAGGGTTGCTATGGTAACGTAATTTATCCGATATTTTTATCCACTTGCAAACTCTCTTCCTTCCTATTTAGCCGACAGCAAACTACGATTTTTGTATTCACAAATGGGAATTATTATACATGAATGGGATTGTCAGTATAATACCGAATGATTGGCTAGAATGTATTGCTATTGGTTGAAACCACCAAAATGTCAGATTTTGACAAGTGAAAAAAATAATCGAGAATATTATTGATTGCCTAATTGTAGAATTTTTTCGGTGTCAGATAGATAGCAGAAATTTTAAAAACGTATTAATTTTTGATAACGGTAGCTGGAACGCTACCGAAAAGTTGAAATAAAAATACAAAAAAAACATTGTGAGTCAGTTTTCCAATAAATTAATGACAACGATAATGAATACGCTCAAGCAACATACAGAAGATACATTCGGGGAAATATTATGATTATTCCTCGGATTATTCTGAAAACTTTATGTCTATTGACAATTTTCGGATTAAAATTTGTAGTATATCATTAGGTAGCGTCAAAAAAAGTGAGCAAGAGCAAGGGAAAAAACGATTGTTTGTTCGCTTACAAAAAAAGGGGTACTAAGAAAATCTTGTGCTCGTTCGGAGTGGACGGAAAGTAAGATCTCGTACTTCCATCGCTTTGCTACTTTACCGGGTAGTTTTTCAATTAAGATTCACATTTTGTGTTCATTGTTATTGGATTATTTTTAAGTAGTTTAGTGCCAATTGCACCGTTTCTTCTTCTAAGTAATACTTTGGTAAGTGAAGCTTTATTCCTTGAAACTTGGTATAATTCAACTGCACCGCGTCTTATTTCGACGACAGACAGGATATGGTCTGCCGAACAGGAACTTCGGTTTTGGTCAAAGTTTAAATGTGACAGATGTGACACTAATGAGAATGACAATAAAAAATATAAATATTATAATGAAGTAATGAAGAGCTGCGGCTCCAAATCAAAAGTGTTTTACAATAAAAAAAGGTCTGCTTTTTTTGGTCCGAACAATGGTTTGTCCGGAAAAATTTCAGTAAACTAAGTACGAGACTAAGTATGTGTTACGCATCCGCGCGACTGGTGCACGGCGGTAGACCTACTTTCTGAATCGCGGAAAAAAAGATAAAAATTTAATCAAATTTTCTTTAAATTTTTGGTAAGAGTCGAGGTTGTGAATAATAAATCAAAGGTAATAAATTAATTTTTACTTACATATTTTTTTTGGAAAAAGGTATGCAAAAAATTATATCTTGATTATAATAAAACAGTTCCCCCACACGGTGTTAGGTATTTTTTATTTTCCTCTACCTTCCTCCAAGCGCGCAATATTAAGGAATTTCGAAAAAAAAAGTTTTTCTATTTGGGAAATCGATAGACTGGTAAACTTTTTTTTTATCAATCTTCATACTTTGAGGTAGGTACTTATAAAAAAAATCAGCCGTATTGTAGTTGTGACCCCTATCGTCTAGCCTAAAATATAAGTAAATTGTCGAGTGTAAGAAAGCCACAAATTTTCAATATTCAAGAGGGAGAAGAGAAAATTATCATTTCATTCACCATTCCCCTTCTTGAAGGAGATTTTTTTATTGATTTTTTTGAAGAACTTGAATGAAAAAATTATTGCCCTTTCCGATTCTTGAAAAATATCCAATAACTCATCACAGAAGTGATTTTCATTTTATTTTATTATATTTTAATTAGTATTCTCACGTTAGTTTTCCATAATTATATCCATATGAAATATTTAAAATAACGCAACTAAAAATGTGTTGTAGGTAGATAAATAAAAAAGTGGTATTAGGTAAATTCGGGTAAATTATAATTAATAAGAAAATATATTTTTTAATAGTTTCCCATACAGTTTTTATAAGGGAAATCGGATCAAAAAATTAAAATGTTTTAAGGAAATATATTTTCCCCGCAAAATCAATGGGATGATAATCGATATGATAATGGTTCCGTACTGTTCACCGGACCCAGTTATTAACCATAATTTTGTTTATACAAATAATGAAATAGATTATATTTTAGTTTCAATTCTGCTCATAACAGATTTTATAAAAAAAAGTCCCCTAGGTAGGTACCTACTAGCTAAACAATATATCAAGGGCCACCACTTCATATTGTCGACAAATATCCTATAATGACTAAATTATTACTTTTCATACCCTGACGAAGTTTTTAAATAATTCTTATTTTCCTTTTTAGATTGCGGTTACGCTACTGGAGACACATGAAACAGTAATTCATTTTTATTAAATAAAAATATGTAAAGATGTAGGTAAAAAGTTGGTAATGTAAACAAAGAATATTTATACCTACCTATTGTCAATATTTACATTGAATATCATTTAAAATACGTTGACTTGTAATAATAGCGAATGATTTCCAAAACTTTGTTACGTATGTATTTATTTTGGAAGTAATCTATATATAATACTTGAAATTTATTTACACCGATACTGTTTCTTAAACAAATTTATATTTTGCAATACAGATTATTAAATGTGATAGAAAGACGTGTATTTATTAGTATGTCAACATTTTAAATGTTAACCAAATTATTATTCAACGTTATCAGCATCAAATTTTACGAAAACACACAACAAAAACTTTAACAACAAAAAAAACAACAGGTGACAAACTATGTATAAACTAACCTATATAGTTCACATGTCCTATCCAGTAAACTCGAATAAACACAAGTCACAGTTTGTCACAGAACATGAAACAGCAGGTCTGGGGAATTGTTTTAACGTAATTTAAACGTTAATATTGGCCGGTTTTCGCGATTTTCTTTCAACTTTTATCACGGTTATGAAAAACATTACCTTTAACGGAACGATACGTGATACAACACCACATACCTTCGTTAATCGTACGAGAAAACTAACTAAACCTTTGCGATATCCATGCCCGGGCTTCTAGGTGTGCTGCAAGCGCTTGTCGCGAACGAGTCAACAACGCACGCTCGTATGCGAATACGCACGATCTTCAACGATTTTACGTTAGGAGGTCCAATAGGATTCCAAATTCGATGCGCTGTTTTTCCCAATTAGATGAAAAAAAATTAAATAAAATAAAAAACGAGATGCTCCAATAGTCTCAGGAAGTTATTTGTATATTAAATTTAGCTAATATTTGATTGTAAATAGACTTTATACTTGGTTTAAATAAGTCATGAGCCACCGCTGTTAATGTTTAAATATTTTGTTCAAATTTTGGAGCCAATCTTCTGTAAAAATGTACAGGGTGATCCATTGAAATTTCTCATCCAAGTTGGGAATTTTGGAACTATTGGCGATACTCGATACTGAACACAGTTTACACTACTATACGGGTGTCAATTTTAAAACTCACAATGTGCGGTACCTCGTGAACGAGAAGAGATATAACAAAAATTATATTTCTAGGGTATACAGGGGGAACTAAAATGAGATAAGAGAACGCACCTCCGTCAACCCCCTATGTCCCAACTACACCAACTATAAAAATTTAAATGGCAACCCCTTACTTGTGATACATCGTTGGAAAGCCCATAGAAAATGCTATCTAAGCTCGTGATGTGACAGTCTGTCTTATCTGGCTCCCATCTCACATTGGAATTACTGGCAATGAAAATGCTGACCACCATTCAATCATCACATCATTCCATCACCATAACAACGATCCAGCTACCAGAAGACATAAAACTCTTATTCAAAAAGTCCGCCAAAGGATCCTGGCAGAATTTTTGACACAACAGCAAAACAGCCCTTAACGATATACAACCATTAACCAGGAGAGAAGCTGCTGTCATAAGATGATTGCGGATCAACCATACCAGATATACACACGGTTACTTGATGTCTGCCGTTACTGCAATAGTGCTTTAAGCGTTAAGCATATTCTTCTATTTATTTTCATATTGTAAATTCTTTCTGTTCAAAGTTCAAATAAAATAACTGTAAATTAGTTTTTTGTTTTTTGTTTCTAATTTTTTTCGTTGTGTCAGATAGGGACCAAAAATTATTTTTTTTTATTGGTGAACCATTTTACCTATTTAAAGCACGCCTCAGCGTGTTTAAATCGAACTTTTTAGCACGCGCGTGTTTTAAAGTTACCGTGGCAACATCAACAACTCGAGAAACGAAGTCTAAATCTATGGTCTAAATCATGTCTAAATGTCAATTTTTTTATTATTGATCTGACAGGAGTAGTTTGTAACGTCAAAACTTTTATTCGAACGATATTTAACAATGTCAAATTTATAAATTAAAATGGAAAGTGCCGTTGGTATTGTTTGAAATATTAATATTTCCATTTTTCAAATCTCAGGAAATGGTATTTAAATTAATACTATTGACATTCACAGAACTCAATAAGGTTGAACTTCCATCAAAATACAAATTAGTTTATGGTTTTCTCATTTCCATGACAACGCAAGGTGTACATCATATACGTCACGAATTCAACCATTTGACATTTAGTTGACGTTTCCATCTATGATTTCCATTTCTTGTTGTTGTAGTAGTTATAGACCGGTATTTATAATTTCAAAGTGCACCAATGAAAAAAAATATCGTAAAGTATTCGTGGATAACTGGTCTTTAAAACACTTGCTCTATTTCGAGCACTCCGGCTTCTCCGTCGTGCTCCAAAAATCGCGCGTGTTTTAAAGACCTTAATATCCACTTATACTTTAATATACTATTATTATTAGTTAATCTTGACAAAGGTAGCTGAAACGCTACCAAAACGTCGAAATAAAAAAAAATAAAAAACATTATTGTGGTTTGATTCCCAAAATATAAGAGAAAAAATAATAAATAATGCCACAAGGAACTTACAGAAGATATAAATTACTTCATTTCTTTCGTTAATAAATGTGGTTGTAGAAAAAATCACTTTTCCCACTCGCTAGATTTGCGGCACTCGTGAGAAAAGTGACGCTTTGCGCATTAGTAGTACAAACTACTGCACTGCTGAAATTCCAAAGATATTGAAATTCCTCAAAACAGCTAACCTCTACCACAAGATATGAAAACATGACTATAGGTACTTATTTTATGTTAAAGATAGTGTATGTTATGTATTTTGTATAGTGCCAATTAATGGCCATAGTTGTTGAGGCACTTAATTCTAATGTAAAAATAGTATATTATTAAACGAGCAATTTATGATAGCCATAATTCACGATGGGTGACGTTTGCGTCACGAGCAGCAGGCGAGGGGCGCAAGTCACCCAAGTGAATTTTGGCCATAAATTGCGAGTAGAATACTATACTTTGTACACGACCCTTGATTTCTTTATTAAATAAAAGTCAACTAAATAATGCGAGTGTAGAACAGAAAGTTTTTATTGAACATCATTAGGTTTTACTTATGTATATAGATTTTCTTGAATAGAATAATTATCTTGTTTTTATTGAACACCATTATTGCTTATTTGTATAAATATTTATGTTAAAACCGGAACAGCTTTCGAGTTTGATGGAAGGCAAGGATTTAATATCAAAATAATTGGATGAGTTTTGAATGTTTTCAGAAACCTGGTTAGACACTGAGTCACTATTTCTCGAATTATTTTCAATATTTTCAAACGCCTGTTTGGACAGTGAGACACTGTTCACCGAATTCATCAGTTTTTCGGCAGTGTTCATTTTATTATTGATTGATTCGTCGATGTAGCTTTCAGCAACCGCAGTACTTTTCCAACCGCCGTGTCTTTTCAATGCTGTAATATCTCCACCTGCGTCTATAAAAAACGTGGCAGATGAACGTCGGAAACTGTGGCCTGAATACTTTTCGGGGTTTGGTAAATTTGAAAATATTGCTATTTCTCTCCCCATGGTAGTAAACTTATTGATTCCTACTCTCTGAGAAGTACATTTTCCATTCTGGTAATTAAAAAAAAATATATTTGAGTTAGGAATCATGGACCGTTTTTGAATATAATTTTTACAGATCACATAGAACTTATCCGTAACCATGAATTTTCGAGGAACTTTGGTTTTTGTTTTGGGTATCGAAACTAAAAACGCTGCTCCTACGTCTTTGACGTCTTCGGTTTTCATCAAATACATTTCAATCGCCCGACAAGCACCCATAATTCCCATGATTAATACTACCTAAAAAAAATATAAGTTTTAAATAAATTTTAACCTTGGAGAATATATTTGCTAACCTTTGTTAATAGATATTTTGTATCGCAAGCATCATTTAAAAATCTGTTCACCTCTTCTGGTGTGAAGGTTGCAGCTTTTTTTGCTTGAAATCCTTCCGATTTTCTCTTTAATAGGGTCCGTAGTTTTGGATAACTTTCAATATTTACAGAATTATTGATATTTAATGTACTTCTTAACATGGAATAGATTGTCCATAAGGTCGAAGCCTTATATTTGGCAGAAAGTTCACTAAAATATACTAATAACACTGATTCGGAAAACGAATTTATACCTTTACTAATCCTCCAGTTCATAAAGTTATTAAATGTGGACATATAGTTATCCTTTGATTTTTCCGGTAGCAGTCCAATAGTGGTTAATTTCGCCGCTTCTTTTATTTCATTTGGTGTAGAAGGTCGTTCAATTTTACTATGCGAATTCAATGAATTCATCATTGCATAAATATAATTATAAAGACTATCGGCAAGTTCGTAACAATTTCGTATTAATAACCTCAAAATTAATAAATTTCTGTAGGTTGTGGTTAGGAACATAAAATAATTTGACATATGTAGAGATGGGTGATACTGTGTAAAGTATCAATACAACGTACCGTTATAAATTATATTGGTTTGAAATACTTAATATTAGAAAATATTGTTATGAAAAATATCAATACTAAAAATTTCGATATTTTTATCGATACGATATATTTCAGAAACAAATTTCCCGAACAAAATACACAGATTTAATAGTTTATTTCATATTGTACCCCCATCTCTAGTCATCTATGTAACGAAATATTTTGAGTGTTGAATTGTCATGGCGTGATATATGAACCATAATACACTCCAGTGTATTATGAACCATAATTCACGACAGTTGATATATGGGTACCATATACCTTTAGTTAGGAGGTAAAATATTGACTTATTATTAGGTGGTCGTGGACAAATTAATTTTTTCTACCGCCGTGCGTTTTAACCCACTTTCCCTCACGCATTTTAGTTTTGAAAGTGTTAGTTAGTTATGCAAATTTTGACCTTATTAGATAGTTTTTCACTTCGGGAGTTATAACTATTGTTACAACAGGTAAATAAATATTTACGAAATAGTCCATCAAATAAAATTTACGTCTTTTCTAGCCTTTTGTTGCATTTTAAATTTTTTGAAAATATAAAATAATGAAGATATTTTAATATAACCCTGTACATTCTTTAAAGTAGTGTCACAAAACAACTTTCAAACCACCCAGGTTTGATATAAGAAAAATATATCAGATAAAATTCTTTCATCTACAAATGACTTAAAACCGTTGCCGTCATCTTTATGTGACCTGCAACCGTTGCCATCCTCATCAACGTCATCTACTCACCAGTTAACACCAAATAACTCCACTGGACCGGCAATTTTAAGTAATTTACAGAATGCAACAAATTGTGTTTTTAATATTACCTAATATTTACAATAATTGATAGTTTTTGGTTAAAGTTTTGTATATGTATGTTGAAATAAAATAACTTTTGAAAAATGGGTTGGTATACATTTTTGTATATACGGTCGTAAAAAAAAATAATGTTCCTAACTCGTGCGTAAAGTGTCTTTCCAGCCCTTGACAGCTTGCTCGAAAATAATTTTTCTATGATAAATGTACGGTTAAAGTAACACAAAATTCAAATATTCGTAATCATTAGATAAGTTTACGTAAATTTGCTCCAGTACTTTTTCCTCTATATTGTAAAATATCTGGTAGGGACGAGTGGGAATGCTGACTCAATAAAACTGTTATAACTTTTGTTCAGCTTCAGGGATTTTAACAAACTTGGTATCATTTGAAAGGGAATTCAACGCCTCATAAGTTATTATATAATCGTTTCATTCCAATGAGTTTAACGGTCACTAGGAGGCGGTGATTAAACGATTGTTTTATTTCCAACTTTTTTTTGTAAATCTTCGAAAGGGATAAGAGAGGTGATGAGACTTTTGAATGTATGAAGTTGTTTCAATAAATCACTCTCTGTTAACTAACAATATGCATTTTTTAATATTTGTAAAAACTATCTTTCTAGGAACGTCACGAATTAACAGATTGAAGAAGTAAGGAAAACATATGTAAAGCAATTTTAAAAAATATATCTGACAACCTTGCTATTTTCTCGAGTCTTTATATTGACTTTGGAAAAAGTATAAAAAAGATCATTGAAATTTATTTTTCATTCAAAAACTTACCCACTAGCAGCTACAGATTTGTGCCATATAGAGAACATTGATGCTGATAAAGATAGAAAGTTACCTGCAAAGAAAAATAATCATCAATAAAAATATAGGAAAACCAATCAAAATCAAAACATCAAAATATAATATTTCGCAAATACTCGTACGAGGTACCTATTCGAATAATTTTGTATTTACTTAAATTTTCTGCATAGATTATCCACCAGAAGGACGTATCAGTTCAAATTTAGCTAAATCAGGTTCTTTAATATCAAAACCAATTAAAATATAATATTTCGCAAATACTCGTACGAGGTATTCGAATAATTTTGTATTTACTTAAATTTTCTGGATAGATTAACTATCAGAAGGACGGATCAGTTCAAATTTAGCTAAATCAGGTTCTTTAAATTACAATTGTTATCATTATACACAGTGTATATGGGGCCGTTCAACTATTACGTGAATTTGCCCCCCTTCCAACTTGACAACAAAAGTAATCAAAGCTCTTACCCCCCCCCCCCCCACATGCTTACGTAAATATTGGTATATGCGTTTTTTTGCTTTATATAAACTGTTTTCCTTGGTTACTTTTTGGTGGCGATAAAGTTTTGATGAAAATAATAGACACGGATTTGAGTTTGACAAATAAGAAGACACACAAATTCTAAAAGCCATCTTCACAATTGTATGGAATTTGCGTTCCTAGAGTCAACTGATATTATGGCTCGATTATATTCGACTTATTGGTTAAATATACAGAAATATAATGAAACTGAAGCGTAGTAATGCTTAGTGCGTGAATCTTATTTTTCTTGTGTGGCAATTGATAATTGTTCCAGGAATCCCATATATCAACACGGAAGACGGATAACGACAATATAAAAATGGGAGACAAACCCCCTCACAACTTTTTTAATCTTAAAATTTCCACCACGATCTGCCACTGATTCTGAGGTACGATTAACGATTGATTATATCGTTAAGAAAACCAAAAAATTTCACTAATTTCTTTGAGATGAGCTTTGGGAGAAACTATTCGATACGAAATCTATCTTCTCAATGTCTCGACACTTCTGTAAAGCCATCAGTTAATTTCTTTATCTGTATTCGTTGACTTTTTCCCTGGAATGTGGTTAACACTTGCGAAGAGAGCCCTTGGGCTTTCTTTTCCAAAGAGTCAAACTTGAATTTTTAAACTCAGCGGCAGATCACAATCAATAAACAAAAGTTATCCTAACTAGGCTACGAATAGGTCACGCGAGACTTGCCCAATTATCTATTTAATAAAAGTGATCCCCCACAATGCGAAGTATGTAACACACAGCTCACTGTCAAACATTGATTAATCGAATGCCCAAAGTTTCAATAATAAAGACAAGGCAATAAATTGAGTGACAATCTAGAGCTAGTATACTTGGCGAAAAATCTAATAACCAAAATCTTCTCAAGTATCTTCTGTATGTTCCTTGTGGTATATTATTCATTCTTTTTTTAATTTTTTGGGAAATTAAACCACAATATTTTTAAAT
>CAJUYH010008220.1:0-15876 GCA_910591685.1 Galerucella tenella | reverse complement strand
GGAAGTAAATTTTAACCAACTGAAATTTAAATTAATTTCAAATTATTTGATTCAGGAACAAATTCATCATCACCATGACCGTTCAGTCCCGAGGGACTATGGCTAGCTCAATGGAGATGTATTTAATCCTATTGACGAGATGGATTACTCCATCAGTGCAACTATAATATTTTATCTGTCCTTGCCTCTTTTGTTATAGTTTTCCATTTTCCATTTTGTTTTCCAGTCTCTGATTTTCAATGCTTTTATATCTTCCTCTACTTGATCCCACGATCTGCTTCGTGATCTTCCTCTTGTTCTTGTCATTAATGGGACCCATAGAGAAATAATTTGTCTATGATGGAACCCATCTTCTATATTCCTGTTGGTGCTTCTCTCCTAATGTGTCCCATGAACACCAATTTCCTTGTTCTAATATATCGGACTATATTATCTCAACCGGTTTCCTTTTCTATTGCTTTGTTTCTTTTTAATCTTCTTTCTCCATCTCATACTGAATGAGTTAAGAATTCTTCTTACCACATATAGTAATAAAGTCATACCACTGCTTTACAAGTATGTAGTTACAGATTTAAATGCACATTTAAAGGCGTCTTCGACTCTGTTTCACGAATAAATAGTGTAATCATACCACAGTAGTTACATATTGTATTGTTTCTTGTATAACTGTTATTCAATAAAATGTTCTTGGCACGACTTAGCAAGTAAATGGGAACTGATTATTTAGCATCGTTTAAATAAATTAACATGTATTTAACAATTTAGCAGATACGTGTAAATTTTATTATTTAGTTTGTTGTTCTGGTCACCCAAATTCCAGTACAAATAACTGCATTTAACGGTTTATTCAAAGTAATGAGATACTTATATTTGCTCGTCACCTGAACAAAAATATTTATTTAATACGACTTCGTACAAAAATTTAAAGTGTCAATAAAATTGAATTTAAGGCACAATGTCGAACTTGTCTTGTCGAACTAACAGGTCCTTAAATTTAAAGTTTTGTGATTTATAACCTCACTTTTAAACACGTTCGTCACATTCCAGGCTGATCATGGATATGTTTTTTGAAGAAATTTTTTTAGAAGATGATTTAGACGTCCTTGAAATACTGGATTTTGGGTTTCCTAGACAATTTCGTACAAGAAGACATTATTTTGAAGAGATGGACGATTTAAATATTTTTAAAAGATTTCGGTTGTACAAGGAGGACGTTTTTTCAGTATTCATCATGTGCTGCGATAATTTGATAAACAAAATGGTTAAGAGTTTGGAAATAAAGAAACTTTTGCTGCCAAGTGTTAACCTTAACAAACATTTACTACATTTACGCTACAAATTTACGTAACATTTACTTTTTTATAGGTTAGTTTTGGGTCGGGTGGCAAGTGCACTAGTACCAACTTCATTTGAAATGACACGAAAAATACTAAGCAATGCAACGTTGCCTCTGTGTTCTACCACTTTGCTAAGGATGGGTTTAAGTTCAGTCGGTGCAAATAATTACATTTTAATCATACCTTAATTTTTAAGCATTACTTAATTTAAGTAAAGCTTTAGAAAAGTCCGCGCAAATGGCCATTATTAATGTCTCATTTTCAGTGTTTAGGTACTGCTTAATTTAAGCCCACTTTAAGTTAACGATTTGATCCATGTCCCCCCCTCTCAATGTATATATGACCGCCATTGCTTGTGTCCTTCCAACGGAAAATTACGTGGTTGCCACACGCTCGCTAAAGTCTACTATTCCGAACTGGACTAATATTTAGCATGGCAGAAAATGAGGTTAATTGCAAACGGTCAATATTGTCTAAACTCTTTATTGTAATGCTTTGATTTTAGCGTTACGACTGTGACACTTTAAACTAACGTATTTCTTCATGTATCTATTAATCTGTACACCGAACAATTATTTTTAACTGATGTCAATTACTTAGAATTAGATATTAGCTCGGTGTTCTAATTGGCATACATTTCCATATTTATCAGTTCGGTATTTCGTTGAACGTACTTCGTTATTTTTATCAATAGAAATCGAATACTTTTTTATAGTTTTTATGCCACACAGTCGATGATACTCTTAATTAATTTCTTTAGAGGTTTTTTTGTAAAAAATGAGTCGGAGTCTGCACGTAAGCACACTAAAGAAAAAATGTATGGTTTTTTTATACATACCAAACTCTTTATTCTAATTAGTCTGGTACCGATACAATTCCTGGGACCTGGGGAAAGAATTGTTTACAATAGGTATAGCTCAGTATCGCTAAGCGCTCCAGAATATGCGCCCTCTGTCTTAAGAAATTTCTCGAACAGCCAAGCGGCTTTAAAAGCACTTAGCTCTTACCGTGTAACGTCAAAATTGGTTTTATACTGCCAAAAAAGACTCTCCTCAATAGGAGAACTCAATAAAGTATTGCTGGTCTGGATCCCTGGCCATTCTGGCATGGAAGGAAGGAAACGAGAAGGCAGAAGTCACCACAAATGAACCTGATTTTTGAACCAGCTGATTTGGAACAAGCCCCTCCGGCCACCTAACCTAACCTAACTTAAGCTATATAGGTATAGCTCAGTAATGTATCGCTGAGCGCTCCAGATACTGCGCCCTCTATCTTGAAAACGGCTACACGTATAAAAAATGTTCCGAACAAATTTTGTAGAGAATTTTATCCTCTACAATTTTTATAATAAATGCAAATACAAATGGAGACAGAAAAAACGAGATATTCTTTAAAAAACTGATTTTTACGACATTTGACCATGAATATCTAGCTTTATATCTCACTTAACAAAAATTCAGCGTATTCCGACCGAGGCTGACCATTTTTTTATTGATGTCAGATCTGTCAATAAACTATGTACATGTCTCTATTACCACACCCGGATTGTGAACTTTACAAAAAAACAAAATTTCCAAATAAGTAAATTCCGTACAGCTGGTTTTTTCCATATTAACGAGCTTGATTGATAATAATTATGTAATTTATCCCACATTGTATTGAATGGAGGAAATCAGTCATAAAATATCTTACTTATTAAATGCTATAGTGGCAGTTAGTCAATAAATTTGATATATTTTGTTATTATAAGTAGTTAGATAAATTTGTTGCTTTATTTAATTTTCCATATAGAAAGTTGCCGGTAATAATTTATTAGCTATTTTGATTAGAAATATATACATTATTTTATATACCTTATTCGTCCTAAATAAACATGTACTTAATTTGTCGTTAAAATTTAAATTCCATCGAACAAAATGTATTCATTTAAAATAATTACATACCTACAGTTTATCCTTCCTTATGGAAATTATTTGTAGATTTCCACAATATATAAATGGGCCACAAAATAGCTTAATTTATATTTTATTTTGGTAATTTCAGTGTTTGATTAATCAGTGTTGAAAAATTAAAGGTGGATTCATGCAAACAAAAATTCAAAACAGAAACTAAGAAGATAAATATAATGTAGATATTCGATATGCTCATGCAAGAAACTAAGAAATTAAGATTTAAATCAAAACTTTTAAAGATGGCCAACTTTCAACTAAGAAATTGATGAATTGATGAATTCGACAAAACACATATGAGTCAAGCCCTGACCACAGATTACTGGTGATTTGCGTTAATTTATTGTTTACATGAGCTGGGGCTGTATTTTCAGGAGCGGGTAAACATACAACACCGCTCCATCAACTGCACATGACTCAAGACTTTGCCAAACTTAGTAGTAACATAACAATATTGAAAAGAAAAATGTAAATAGAAATATAAAACTAAAAAAAACAAGAAAACCCAGGCCCAAACCCGGTTGATCAAAGTGTAACTATGTATAGAAATATCAAAAAATAAGAAATAAAAAACTAAAAAAAACAAGAAAACCCAGGCCCAAAGCCGGTTGATCAAAGTGTAACTATGTATAGATATATCAGGAAGTAAGAAATAAAAAACTAAAAAAAAAACAAAAATCTCAGCACTTAACCAGGTTTCGAACCTACGACTTCTGAGTTGTAAGCTCAATACACTACCAACTGCGCTAATCAGCTCACATTCAGATACATCGAATAGAAGGTTAAAGGCTGCTTGGACGCATGCGCACCTCAACTACTAAATATGACGTGGTGGATGGAGCCGCTCCTGTATTTTCGAGATCAATCGAGTACAATTCGTGTAAGAAATTGAATGAATTTCGCACGAAAATCGGTTATCCTTATGTTCGAATCACTTTCGAAGGCTTCGTGCAAAGAATACACACAACAACAAGAAGTGAATGAAGCCCGGCGAAAAACCTTTGATGTTGACGAGACAAAAATAAATAAGCTTGAAGGTGACAGCTAACTCTGGCATACACTGAGAATCATAATAAATGCTTACAGCTTTACTCGAATCGCACTGAGAAGAAACATTTTAGCAGTTGTGTTTTATAGAATGTTGTATATAAGTATTTTTCCATCAATAGCTTCTTCTGTACTTTTAGATGACAATATACACGTGAAATAGATCACTTGAAAGAATTATATTAGCCTATAAGCAAACTTTAATACAATTTGGGTCTGTAAAGACCTCAAGAAAGAGGCCCACATATGACAGTATGACATATGTCGACTAATTAAAAACATTATGTAACGAGGTAAAAGAAAAAGGAGAGAAGTTAAGCGTGGTAGTGATTTAACCAACGACGAAAGTCGCCATATTGAGAAGTCACATTAGTGACATTAGTCATCAATTCTTGTGTCAACATAGATAACCTTAATATACTGAAATGTGTCAAATTTAAAAGCCAGGTAAAAAATAAGTAATTTTCAGTATTAGAAAGGTTATTTATGAGTATTAGTATAAATTTAAGTTGATATTGAGTTGTACAATAGTGTTATAAAATTTTTGAATGTACCAAAATCTGGTATCAATTCTCTAACAACAAAAGTACCACCTTAAAAAGGTGCATAATATGAGAGTTTTTTGTTTCCCCTAATTGTATAATTTAATGTACGCCTCTGGTTTGTTTACGGAAGTCGACCATATTCAGAAGCCACTTTGGTCGATGATTATTTATACTGTAATGTTCTCTCCTCTTTCTTTGTTACCTCTTTGATTTTATGCGAAGTTCCGCTTCTTGTTGTTGGTGAATTCTTTGATTGGAAGTTTTGACAAATAATTGGAAAAAGTGTGCATGTTGGATTATAAATTCCTTAATTTATGTTGCATGAACAGCAAGCTGAATATTCTTAGTTTAAATTTAATCTTAAGAGGGATTCATGCAATATCAACTAAACTAAAACTAATCTCAGATGACACTCTCGTATTCCATAAATTGATGGTCAAAACAATCACGAATATGCATTTAATACAAAAAAAATGAAATTGGCTTACTGGAAAACGTAATATGTCTATAAACATTATTTTCATGGTAGACTAACTGCACATCCCTTTCACATGGAAAAACAATTTATAAAACACTGGCTATTCAACCTTGACTAAGTATTTTACGCGATTTTTAACATTTTTAAACATACATAAGTATATATTAAATTTGAAGAAAAAGGAAATTTCGCAATCTTCATGGACGGTCGAATAGACAAAATAAATGGCATATATTAAGCGATTGCTTAATATCCTTTTTTTAAAATTGAATGCTAATTAAGTTTAGGGCAAAAAATCGATAGTAAAAGTTGCATTATATGAAGAAATCCGGATATTACTAAGCATTATTTCATAAAAATACAAATTGGATTAACTTTTAAATTGGGCGCTGATTACTATTAAATAAAATGGATTGTAATTTTATTAAATTAGAAAACAGTTAATAATTTTGCAAACGAAATATGTAAGTAGAGTTCTTGGTGTGCGTCATCGATTGTTAATGTCCTTCTAACATATTACGTTGGAAGAAATGGGAAAAAAGGCAGGTCTGTGAATAATCCTAATCAAAATATCACAATAATGAACCGTTTAAAGGTATTACAAACGTTAACCCGAATCTTTGACTCAAAAAAATTGATTAGTTGATGTTTAGATTACGCGCAAGTGCGACCTATCAATCGGGAGAGATTATATCATTTAAAATAGGATACAGAATTACCTTTCGTAGCGGCAATTTGCTTTTTTATATCTTTTATCTTTTGCTATGACTAAAACCTTGTCTGATTAAAACTTTTTCATTGATTAAGACTATTCTGTTGGTAATAATAATCAAAATTATGGCTTCCTATTTTGCGTTTAATCCCATATAGTTGAGTTGGTCGAACATCAAACAGGAAATAAAAAAAAATGTTTCAGCAACTCCATCTGAAAGTGTGATTAAAGTTATAAGAGATGTTTGTTCTGAAGTGAGCCCCGATGTGTAGAAGAAAACGAATATTTTTTGATATTTTGCAATCAAGTGGGAAACTGAAACATCCTTCTGGGTGCCTAAACCCTTTTGCGGTATCAGCACCAATTTAATATTGAAAGAAATAGACAAAATCGAAGAGAAGAGAAGCTCTGATCAACAGAATGATCTAGTAGGGCTTAGACAATTGAAGATTTTTCTGGGTGACTACAACCCGTTGTGCTCAAATGATTGCCTGAAAGTAAAACTGTACTAAAAGTTTTAACAGGGATCCGGACCGGACACTGTCGCCTAAATGTGCACCTGAAAAATCTCAAAATAGTGGAGGAAGAAGAAACCTTCATCCACATCCACATCCACAGTTGGCAGAAGAAACGTGAGCCCTGGTGGGCGTGTTCGTGTCGCTGTAGTTGTATTTTTGTAGTAACAATTCGATATTTTGAATCTATAACCAAATATCGATACCATAAATGTCTACTGTTAAGAGATATGTAAACAAAGTCAAACTTGCTAAAAATGTGACTCTTAATATTAATAAAAAAATTTATATTGGATCAAAACTAAAACTACCGTTTGCCCTAAATGTCTATATTTTCAAATTATATGACTGTATTAATGTCATGAAAAAGAAGGGTCAAGTTTCTATGAAAAGCAACAAAATATGAACTGGTTATAGTCAATCTGGAAAATCCCCCAAAACAATAGCCATTTTATATATCCCTTCTACAAAATATTCGAAAAACTATTGGATCCAAATTAGTGAAATTGTCTAAAAATTGGATAATCATCCTCGCACTGACAACACTGATACAGAATGAATAAAATGATGTATGATGATAAAATCACTCGGTCATATTATTTCGATTATATTTAACAATTACTAATGGACAATCGTTAACATTGGCTCTTGATTGGCTGCTTGCAATGACCTTATTTTACTTCGCATATTTTCCGGAGCTCATGTTTGGTTCTGACAACTGTACTGTACTTGCGATTTGCACAGCAATTCAAAATCCTAGGGCACAACACCTAGGAGATTACTGGATAGAACTAAGTTAAAGCCATGAATTTCCTCTGGGACAAAAGTAGCTACTAGTCTTCGAGACTTTCATCAGGAAGTAAGTAGAAGTTAGGAGGTACAATGCTTACTATTTTCTCCTAATTTATAATTGTGTCTGCATAAGCGATGGTAGTTTTACTAGTTGTTAAATGATAAATGATAATTGTTAAATGCTAATTGATAATTGTTAAATGTTGCTGCATAAATCCATCTTAACATGATTGAGGATACAGAATGTCAGAAAGAACTAACAGTGGCAGAACACACATTTTAAGAACGTAAATGATACGAAAAGACCAAGCAATAGGTAAATATTTTTGACAAAAATACTAATTGAAAACGGATTGTGCTATCCATTAAATGACATTATATAATTCTGATATATTTTAACACGCAAATGTTTTTATTGATTTGTTATTTTATTATAAAAATTACGAAGTTTTTGAATGGAAATATATTTGGATTTTGCTTTTTTTAACGATTTTATTAAAAACCAAAACGGCACGCCATAGATATTTGTGTGATAAGCTTTCAATTAAAACTAGATATATACAGTGTTGATGCGTCTTCCCCCCTATTATTGCATATTTAATCCAATAATTCAAAACTCTGTCTTGTTACTTTTGTTGAAAATTATTTATTCAATTAAAAAGGAAATTTCAATTTACCACAGGTATACACTTTGTGTTATTTCCTTACCTTGGACCTTATATTCAATTCGCATAACGTTAATTAAAATACAGTAAGTACGTATTCTTCTACCAGAGAAGTAATAATAATATTAAATTAAATTTACCTAATTAGTATACTATCAAGAATATAAAATGAATAGCTCCTTTTTGCAAGTCACTTTTATTAAAGTTCATTAATTTGTAGCAGATTCCAATCAACGCAAGTAAATTATTATAATTAAAAAAGAAATTAGTTTAGAAGAAGACTTGTAATTCTTGCAGATATTATTAATACACTAAAAACTAATAAGATTTAACTTGCGCAATTCGTAACGTAATCACAAGGTTATGATTCGAAAAAACTCAGACGAGACACTTTGTGACCGGCTACTAGTGTCTGTAGAGCGGTTTCAGACGAGACACTTTGTGAACGGCTACTAGTGTCTGAAAAGAATCGGGCGGCTAAAAATACATTAATATAATAGACGCAGTCATCTGTGTCCCGTGTGAATGCGTCCATTTATATTAATGTATTTTTAGCCGCGCGACTCTTTTCAAACACTAGTAAGTAGTATATAGCAGTGTTCCCAACTGCAGGGAATTTTCCCTTATTAAGGAATTTTGGAACTCAAAAGGGAATAGGGTATTATTATTACAGATATTATTTTTACATGTATTACGTTTTCAATATTTTCTTCTTTCTCTGGAAAAAAGGAAAAAGTGTGTCCGGAAATTAGAACTTTATCAACACGACTCAAAATTGTCGATCGCGTGTTGACCAGGCAACTTCGCAGTCTGATCATTTGAAACTACATAATGTAAAAATGTATTCCTTTGAAAAGAAGAATGTTTAATATGTTACGGCATTTTGTTTGTTTTGTTTAATTTCATATTTTACTGTATGTTTAACTATTTCTTGTTGTTTTAACATTTTTTGTCTATGTTTTATTTCCTGCGTTTTTTGAGAATATTAATTTTTCTGTATATTTCGTGCCGTTTATCTGCTTTGTTATAAAATTATGGAGTTTTTTCTAAAATAATATTGGGAACATCGTAAGCAGGGAATTTTATCTAGAAAATACATGAAATAGGGAATTTTTGGCATCCATCAAGGGAATTGTTACTTTGAAAGGTTGGGAGCACTGAGTAGTAGCCGGCCACAAAAAGTGTCTCGTCTGAAAGCGCTCGTAGTGTCTGAATCTGAAAAGAATCGCGCGGCTAAAAATACATTATTCCTTATCTGTGTCTCGTGTGAATGCGTATATTTATATTAATGTATTTTTAGCAGCGCGATTCTTTTCAGACATTAGTAGCCGGACAAAAAGTGTCTCGTCTGAAAGCGCTCTTAAAGTATATGGGAGTCTAGATGTCGAAAAGTCTGAAATTTCGGTAACATATCGTAGGCCCAACCGAACATTGACGGACCTTTATCGGACAAAAAATTCCCCTGGGAGGTATTGAAGACCATCACTATGTACGAGCCACAATGGGAGTGAGGCAATGAAAACAGACAAGCATAAAAAGATACTTACAGCAAAAATTGCTACTAAGGCATCCGATAAGGCTTTGCAGTTATCACGAGAATATCACCCATAGAGCAGTTAGTAGAGAAAAGGAGTAAGATTAATAAGGGATGGAACAAGGGATAAATTAGGGTAAAGACGGGTAAAGACGGTTAAATCAGGGTAAGGTAGCGTAGCACAAGATGTTCCTTCTCACTAGGAAAACCTACCTATGTATTTCATATGATAAACATACTAACTGACAGCCAGGCAGCCCTTGCAGCTTTAAATATCCGCAAGGTAACATCCAGACTGGTAGAGGAATGAAATGGAAGACCGCATTAAAGTAAGATTAGTTTGGGTGCCGGGACATAACAATGAACAAGCTTATGAGCTTCGGAGAGGTTTAGCAACGAAATATGTTGGATCAGAACCGGTTCTTTGGACTACAAAGATAGTGGTCCAAGGACAAATACAAAAGTGGGTGCAAAGCCAACGGTGGTGGAACACTCCAAAGCAAGTACACAGTAAAACCTTTTTAGATGACACATGTGTTGAACGGGCCGAAGAACTACTGAATATAAATTTTCGGAGAAGCCTATTTGCCACCTGAAACATATGGCTGGGTGGGTGGTATAAATGTGGGAGTCGAAAAAAAGGGGAACGTGGATAAAAATGCTCAACTGAATATGTGGCTGGAGTGTTAATATAGGATGTTAAGGTAGCACTTAAGTCAGATACTCATAGGATACGGCAGCTTCAGCTTCAGAATCTACATGATGAGGATCGGTAAACGGGATAGCGACTAAAGCTACATCCTCAATCAATCTGCTAGCGAAGTGGCACTTCAGCACGCGTGCTGCAAAACGGATACCCATCCTCAATCCTGTCAATTCAGTCTGCCTGAATGTTATCGCACATGCGCATTTTCATTGTTATTTTAAGGCAACGAGGTAATTGAAAAGTTCAACCTGTGATTATTCTTGTAAATAAAAGTAGCTACTACTTATCAAAGACAACAAATTAATATAATTACGATATTAGAAAATAATGTATGTTTGTTTACAAAGATAATAGAATAAAATAGGGTTAGGGTACCTTCATTATTTTCCCCATGATTAAATGCGCATGACACAATTCGGCATGCACCGAAAAAGTTTACAGCTTGCAAGCTTGCACTTCCAAGTCGGCGCGCATGTCAGCACGAAATCGAATTGAGGATTCTTACGTTTAAACGTCATTGTCCCAGCACGCGTGCCGAAGTGCCACTTCGCCACTAAATTGATTGGGGATGGGCATTTAGTTTCAACAGCCTGGACGAGAGTTTATTGTAGGCTCTTAGTATGAAGGTGTCCAGAAAAGCCTTGTGTTGTACTTGCACTTTTACTGGAGGCTCAGCTCTTTTATGGCTTCAAACATACTCTACTCATACCTACTGTTTAATTATCTAATATTCAAAAAGCTCATATTAATAATAAACATTTTTTTTAATTAACTCACTCTTTTATAGCTGGCTTGGTCGTAGTTCATTCTAGTTTCATTTGAACGCACTAAATTTTCAATAAGACAAAAAGACATAATCCTTTTTCGTTTTCTGTTCATCGTTTTGCTTGTTCACGAATTTAAATTCACTGACATTATTTTACTTACGAAAAACTAACACTAAAAAAATAAAATAACCGATAAATAACTGAGCAATTGTTGTGGTATAAAAGTTGGAGAAATTCCATTTGTATGATTATTTTAATATAATAAACATGATAGTAATTATTAAGAGAAACACATTATATTAACATATTGCATGCAGATTGCAAAATTATAGAAAATCGTATTAGTTTATTGCATTGAAATACCAGTCGGTATTAATACAATAGCGTTATTATTGTTCAAGGTAGATATTTGTGAATAAAATAAATTTCTACACACTTTTTATCGATTTTAATCAACAAGTACTTAAACGTACATTGACGCTTATTGATAGTTATAAAGAGTGGGTCACCTTTTTATTTACTGTTCACATTTTTAAGCAGTTAAACCCACTTTGTTGGTATACTTATAATAATAAATAATGATTCATTTTCTTAGATTTTATATAGGACAAGAATTTTTAAATTGGATGAGTCAGTCGAAATATAGAATTAAGCCAAGAAAATCGTGATGTAAGGTGGAGCGTTTTTAGAGTGACAGTTTTTCGAATCAAATTGCTAAAGAAAACTGCATACTTTATTCATGAAATACTAAGAATAAATATTCTATTTCATAATTGATTGAAAAATGAATAAGTGAAAAACCCTCTAATGCATTTATTTTGTCGCTGTAAATGTTGCAGATAACTTTTGCCACTGTCAAAGTGACAATTGCACTTGGGCATATGGGATTTTTTTAAATATAAATTAAATTGTCAGTAGTGATAACCCAAGGACATTAATAATTGTTCGAAAAAATGTTATAACATTTCAAAAAGTTTTTAAAAAATGTTTAAGCATTTATCAATGTTCGAGGATTATTGTTTGCTAATTATAGGAAAAAATACAGAGCAAAACAGTAGTTTTTGGTATATTCACTTTTATAATTTGACAACAAAGTTTTGCAGTCTTTATTGGTGGTCTAGTTGTCAAATTTTTTCGTTGTGTCAGATAGGGACCAAAAATTATTCAATAACTAATTAATCTTGATAACGATAGCTGCAACGCTACCGAAACGTCGAAACAAAAAAATAAAAATAGTATATTAAGGTATAAGTGCAGGATATTAAGGTCTTTAAAACACGCGCAATTTTTCGAGCACGACGGCGAAGTGTTTTAAAGACCAGTTATCCACGAATACTTTACGCTATTTTTTATTATTGGTGCACTTTGAAATTATTAGTACTGGTCTATAACTACTACAACAACAAGAAATGGAAATCATAGATGGAAATAAGAACTAAATGTCAAATGGTTGAATTCGTGATGTATATGATGTATACCTTGCGTTGTCATGGAAATGAGAAAAGCATAAACTAATTTGTATTTTGATGGAAGTTCAACCCAGTTCAACCTTATTGAGTTCTGTGAATGTCAATACTTAGTATTAATTTAAATACCATTTCCTAGGATTTGAAAAATCGAAATATTAATATTTTAAACAATACTAACGGCATTTTCCATTTTAATTTATAAAGTTGTCATTGTTAGATGTTGTTCGAATAAAAGTTTTGACGTTACAAACTACTCCTGTCAGATCAATAATAAAAAAACTGTCATTTGGACATGATTTAGCTGTTGAAACCAATTTGTTGTTGATTGACGTTAAGCGCCAATAAAACACTAAAAAGTCCAATGATGTTAAAAAAAAATGATGTTGAATAATGCAGGTTCTTGCCTAACTAACCAATAGATTTGGAGGTAAACTAAGCCAGTTCACAGGGCTTTGTTACCTTATTGATGTAAAGAAAATAGTACATTGTTTACCGGGTAGGAAAAGCTTAACATTCCTGGACGACTGTGAAGATTGCTAAGTCGAGGCGCAAGCCGAGACTTAGCAACGCAGAGTCCAGGAATGTGGCTTTTCCTACGAGGTAAACATACTATTTTTCCGCAAATCGTTTAAAATTCGACAGATATTGATTGATTTAAAAAAAAACGCGATAATTTTATTCCCAAATAAATGGTGCTTTGAAATTCCTAATAAAATTACTTGGGTTACTATGGAAACGTATTGAGGTTGAATTGTCAAACTTGACGCTTATAAATTTAATTGCTGGTGTTCTCGAAAGTAAAATGATAAGTGATGATGAAATTTCCATTCCTGGGACTCCTCCAGAGCTGGTTGAGGCAGTGAATACTGCTTCATTAGAATTATTGCCAAAGAAATTTCTATCATTTATGTAGAACACTAACAACTGTACGGAAATATCATTTCCTTACAGTAAGGAAATGACATTTCCTTACAGTAAGGAAGTCCTGACTTTTTCTTCAAGAAATTTTGACAGGAATGTCAAAATTTCCTAGCGATTTGCGGAAAAAGTTATTTTTTTGCAAAACTAGAAAAAAAAGAGAGAGCAATTTTAGGGCGCCACTAATTTTCTTTCCTAAAAGAAAATTAGAAAGAAAATAAAATCTAAAGGTCAGCTAACTTTTAATCTGTTTAAAAAAAAGAAAGAACTTAGTTTCTGTATAATAAATAAAACCACTACGTAAAAAGAATGTATATAATTACGATTTTGAAATTACAAAGAAAATGGGTTAGTAAACAATAAGGATATATAAAAAAAATACTTAGCACAAAAAAAAACATATGAGGATGAAGATGAAGTTGAACTGGAACTGTTGATGTACTTCTATGGACTGTATACAGGAAACGGTATTTGGGAAACTGTATCCCGGTTACTTTATGTTTCAAAAAAAAAACTTTTATCCGGTAAACTATATCCAGGAAACTATAGCTTCGGGATGTTGTTATGCAAGAGCTTTATGTCTCCAAAAAAATTTGTATCCGGTAAACTACTACTCCATGAACGGTTTGTCAGGAACTTAATATAGGTACTCCACTACTGTGTTCCAGGAGCTTGTGTCCAGAGAACTGTGTCCAGAGAACTGTGCAGTAATCCAGATGGGAACTTAAAAAGTTACGGCTGCCTATTAGATTTTGTGTAAATTTGTTAAAATTATTACTTGGACTACTGCACAGTTCCAACTTGCAATGTCAACAGACGATGAGAGAAGACCTGCCGGTAGCTTTCTCATCCGTATTTAAAGACCATTCGAAATTTTAAATTTCGCGGTAAAATACCTCTTGAATATTGATTTTTGGTCTACTAGTTTATTCCACCACAAATCATAAAAGTGAAATAATTTATTAAATATTTGAATGAAATATTTTTAGGTAATATATATAGACTATTCCACCAAAAATCAAAATTCTGAAGTCATTATTGCACATTTTTATTATCTGAAATGTTAACTAACAACAACCGAAAATAGAACTTTCGGTATATGATTTATTAAATCGAAAATGAAACTTTACACAAATCGTACCGATGTTTTGTTTTACTTTCGGGACGATTTTTTTTACTTTCGGGACGATTTTTTTACTTTCGCAATAATTTTTAATATCTATGTAGGCGGCCTTAGCAATGACATTTACGGAATTTTTATTATGACATCGCTTGTCAAAATAAATTTGTTGATAGTTCAACTGTATTTTCAATTTTCCGATGCAGAAATGGAAATCGACAACGAAAGTGACGAGGAAATAATTATTCCACATGAAATCAGTGAAGCTGCTAACTGTTATTGTACAATTAATGTACATAAGTAATATTTATAGTATCTATCCCTATTATTTTTTAATATTTTATCTACTAACGGCTGCAGAAAAAATATTGTACGTAACGCTACACGAAAGTGATTTTACGGGACTCGCAGGACTACCTACTCATCCCGTAAAATATCACTTTCGGGACTTGTTACGTAAATAACTATTTCAGTATAATATTGTTCTGATTGGTTGTGTTCAGTCGAATGACCTTAAATTTATTGATTTCATTGGATTTCTACTGGAGCAAAAAATGTTCTCAGCCATAATGCCCTGCCCTGACCTACAATGGGTCACATGTGGCCTAAGTGCTGTGAGCCTACACACTCACCCTCCCCACTCTACAGATACAGATACAGATGCCCTGCCGAGTTGAATTCTACTTTCAGGGGTGATATCTCGGAAGAGAGTTAGCTGAGAAAATGTCGTATGAAAGACCAATCATATTTTATCATATTATTTAGGGGCCCTGTATATTGAGGATTGTAAATAACAATCTAAATATAAAATGAGTTTTATGTTATTTTTTTCACTGTATATGACGAAGGTAATAGCAACGACCTACAGTTATCTATTATTAAACATTTCCGGCTTTTGTGGAACTTTTAACGGAAGAGTTGCTTCGATATCACTATAGTTGCAAATAGGGATACATATCCGTGCATACCAAAGAATACACCAACAGACCAGAAAAGTAACTTCGGGAAAAAAACGAAGATAGGCCCCTTTCTTGTGGTCTTCACAGACCCAAATTAGGTAAAAATTTGCTAGTGGGCTGGAATTATTCTTTTTTAAATTCACTTAATTAAGAAAAATATAAAGTAAAAAATAAATACAATAGTTGAATTAAAAAATACCATCATATGTCTGGTCCCGAAAAACGTCATATTGGACAGCTTTCTTCTTTTACTGCATAATTGCGGCATGAAATCAGACATATTATGATGGTATAAAGGTTTATTTGGACGTGGAATGAGAGAATCTATAACTTTTATTCGAAACTGTTTTTGTAATTTTTGAT
>CAJUYH010008219.1:0-15878 GCA_910591685.1 Galerucella tenella | reverse complement strand
AGTATAGTATTCTACTCGCAATTTATGGCCATAATTCACTTGGGTGAAACGTCACCCATCGTGAATTATGGCTATCATAAATTGCTCGTTTAATAATATACTATTATTCTAACATCCATACAATTACTAACTAGTTGTAGTAATATAACAAGTTATATTATGTTTGTATATTAACCAGGTTTTTATTAGAGTGTTCTGTTTGTTTATACGAGTTTATACGAGTTTGACGTTTCAATTTTATGAAAAAATGAAAGCATTGTGTTAATATCTTTTGGTTGAGTTTAGTTAGTTTTTCTCCAGAATTTCTCAAGTTAAAATAATGTCAATATCATATAAATCTTGTTTTATAATATCATACAGCACGAACGCAATAGTTACAACGCCTCGTAAAAGGTTTGCAGTGTCTGCAGTACAAGTTGAACGATAATAATTATGGTTTGAGGCTGCTAAAAGGAAATATAAACAGAATAGAATCAGTTACAATTGCTGTGAAGATCATTTCTATGTAAGTAATTATACAGTGTGGAAACCACTTATGGAATAAAATTCTTTGTCAGTATTTTAGAAAATTATAAAAATATGCCGAGACACGTTAACTTTTGAATTGAGTTGTGCGTTATGTAAACATAAATTTAAATGTACAGGGTGATTCACGCAAGTATGCCATAGTCGGTGTTGTTTTTTTTAATGGAACACCCTGTATATTTGCATTTTTTTGAAATCCTCTTAATGAACCGATTCCAACAAACCAAATAATGTACCTATGGTCAATTATGAATTACACAGGGTGAAATTTTAGAATTAATAATTTATTACACTTGAAATATTGGTACCTTTTTAAATTAGCTAAATAGGGATTTATCAAATATCTAAACTAACTAATTATTAGACGTATTTGTATATTAAACAAAACCTGCTACGCCCATGAATTTTATCATAAATACCTAAAAATTGCCTAAAAACGCCAATAATTAGACAAAATCGGTAAATAATGTGGATTGTTTTAAATCGGTAAATAATTTGGATTGTCTTCTTTTCTGTCAGTTGTTGATGTGTTGAAAGTTTATACTGAAAAAGTAAAATCTTTGTCAAACACTCTTTCCTTGTCGACATAACAATGAAATATTTAACTGAGACTCACCGAATTGAGATTTTAATGATGATCGGGTACGGGGATAACTGCAGAAGTCAAGTTTAAGTGGCAAACTTATTTAATCACAGGTATCCCGAATTACCTAATATTTCACAAAGTACTGTGTCTAAAATTCATGCACAATTACTTGGACATGTCAAACCATTGGAAAGAAAACCACTCTTCGTTGAAGATGATGTGAAAGTGGACATTTTGTTAAGTGTCGAAGAGAATCCAACTTCAAGTACACGTCAAATTGCCCGTGAAAATAATGTTAGTCATACAACTGTTCTAAGATGTCTTCATGAAGAAAAACTTCATCACTACAAATTAACTTTTGTGCAGGAGTTAACAGAAGACGATCCAGATCGAAGGATGGATTTCTGCGAAAGATTGATAAATAAGCTGAACAGAAATGAGATAGCTCTTTTTTCTGACGAATCAACCTTCACATTGAATGGAGAGGTAAACCGACAGAACTGTAGATATTGGTCAGCAGAGAATCCTAATTGGATGCGTGAGACACATACTCAGTACCCTCAAAAGGTGAACGTTTGGGCCGGTATCATAGGCGACCATATTATTGGTCCTATATTTATAGATGGAAATTTGACAGCTCAGAAATATTCAAATATGCTTAGAAATGAAGTTATTCCTGCGTTGGCAAACTTATATCCCAACGCAATAGATCCTAGCTTACCGAAAGAAAATGTTTGGTTCCAGCAAGACGGGGCAACACCCCATTATGCTTTAATGGTAAGAACTTATTTAGATGAAATCTTCCCCAATAAATGGATTGGACGAAGAGGTACTATTGAGTGGCCAGCTCGATCACCAGACCTTACGCCGTTAGATTTTTTTCTGTGGGGTTATCTCAAGAACAAAGTATATGCAACACAACCAACTAGCATTGTAGACCTCAAAGACAGGATAACTACAGTTATACGGAATATTTAACCTCAAACTTTAAACAAAGTTAAGGAGGAGTTCTATAGGAGACTGTGCTATTGCCAACAACTAGGTGGAGAACATTTTGAGCATTTATTTTAATGTATTAAAATCAAATACATCAGATATTTTATGTATGTGTTTAATAACTGTAAAAATAAAAATTTCACCCTGTATAATTCATAATTGATCACACATTATTTAGTTTATTGGAATCGGTTCATTGAGAGGATTTCAAAAATATGCAAATATACAGGGTATTTCATAAAAAAACAACACCGACTATGGCATACTTGCGTGAATCACCCTGTACATTTACATTTATGTTTACATAACGCACAACTCAATTCAAAAGTTGACGTGTCTCGGCATTTTTTATAATTTTCTAAAATAATGACATGAAGAATTTTATTCCATAAGTGGTTTCCACACTGTATATGTGTGTGTATTTGCCTGTACGAACCCAGTCATTCTATTAATTTACAAAATATATCTAGCACTGACTGTAAATACATTAACGAAATCTGATATATAATGGTGAAAGTAAAATTAAAACACTGTCTAACGTCTACTTCACCAACGTTGGTGCCAATCAGAAATAATGTGCCAATAACATTTGTCTAATGTGTGTATTGACGAAATAGCATTGGACCCAGAGATAATATATTGGACCCAAGATTGGTGCAGTATTGCTCGCGAGAGCTGGACACACATCAAAGATATTGACGCTAATGTTCCTGTTGCTGACTCGTCAATCAGGCGCTTACTCAGTCTCCAGTCTATTTGCAAGATGACTAATGGAATAATGCAAAAGTTCAAGAATTCTTGAAGCTTTTTAAGCAGAACAGGTATTTGTTGAAATATTATCACGGCAGTCGCATCCACAACAATTTCGATATCAGAAATGTTGACGTTGACTCGGACGGAAATAAGCTGAAATTGCGCCAATTCTTCACCAAAGTGTGGAAGCCTCAATGACCATGAAACTGGCGTCAACTTTAGCGTCATGTGTGATATCGGCTTCAGGAGGAACGATAATCTGGTTGATTATAATGAAATAAAATTCGAAAACTACTAAAAATACATTTATTTGTCACCGTATTCATAAAAAAATATACAAAAATATTTAATATATATATAACATACACTTATATTGCACGATATTTACAATATGGAACCGTTTTTGATAAAACTAGGAAACTCTTCAAAATAATACGGCGAACATTGAAGTCTTTGAACAAGAATTTCACATTTTTAACAAAAATGATCCCACAATATCAACCCGTCCAATTGGACGAATTGAAAAAAGAGCGCCAGCAAATCGCCCCAAAAAATTAATTCAATTAAATTTGAATTCGAATTTTTGAATCGAACTGCAGACGTACCAGCATCACCATTCACTTTTTTTTGGAGGTAAAAACCACAATTTATTATTTATTTAAAAACAGACGTTCCATCCTTCGTCCCAACATTGTAACCAAACAGTTTTTTTGACTAAACGATAAGTAGAAGACCTTTTGCTGTTTTATGGGGGGTGGATGTTCAGCTATTACAGCATCGATCATCTTACGTATCAATATTAATCAAAATAGACATGATCAGTTAACTTTGAAGTGAGAAAGTGGTAGAATGTAAAATGGAGTTAGTGGTTTGGAATAAACTGTGGAGCAACGATTGAATAACGCCAACCGTTGCCTAGGTGTATTGGTAGGGTATTTAGTATGGTCCGGATTTACCAGGTGGGCCATAGCTGCTTGAAATGCCACCACCTGATCCTCCGCCAATACCGCCTCCGATACTACCTCCATGTCCGCCTCCAATACCACCTCCAAGACCACCTCCATGTCCTCCACCAATTCCTCCTCCAATTCCGCCTCCAATTCCGCCTCCAATTCCTCCTCCAATTCCGCCTCCAATTCCTCCTCCAAGTCCATCACCACCTCCGAATCCACTGCCACCTCCGAATCCACTGCCACCTCCGGCTGTTTTCTGTAATTGAAATATAAGTATTAATAAAAATAAATAAATAAAAGCAGAATTTGGACAATTGAAACAATATAAATACAAAAATCAGGAAAGTGATATCTGATTCCCTTGAAGTCATTCCCGAACATTAAGCCCACTAAAACCATTTTAATAGTTTTCACTTAGATGGGAAGAAAACCTCAAAACCGTTAAACTTGATTGTAACGAGTATGGATGGAGACAAGAAGTCAACTATCTAGGTTTAATATAAGTTAGTAAACATCTGTGGCATCAACCCCACTAAAACCATCCTGATAGCCTTCACTAATAAAAGAAAACTCAACCTCAAAACCATAAAGCTTGGAACGAGATTGAATGGAGACAAGAAGTCAAGTATCTAGGTTTAACTCTAGACAGTAAACTCCTGTGGAACAAACACGAAAAGGAGATTACATACAAGGCAAAAATGGCTCTAGTGGTGTGCAGGAATCTGGCAGGAAGAAAATGGGGCTGTAACCCAAAAATCCTAAGCTGGATGTACACTGCCATAGTGAGACCAATCATCACTTATGGAGCCATTGCGTGGAGTAGTAGAACTAGCCTATTAACGACGAGAGAGAACCTCTCCAAAATTCAAAGACTAGCCTGTATATGCATTACAGGATCAATGAGAACATGCCCAACGGCAGCCATGGAAGTGATTCTCAACCTCACCCCTCTACATATGGTGGTGGAAAGTGTTGCAGAAAGAACAAGATACAGACTAAGTAGAGAGGGAATCATTAAAAAAAACCACCTCCTCACTTCTTAGAAATCAGACAACTTGGGCATACAAGACGGTATGATGAAAAAGTATAATTTTTCAAAGAAATTCGTTACGGAAATGAGCAACAAAAAGGAATGGGATCCAAATACCATTACCAGACTTATAAAAGGAACTGAGATAGGAGTGTTCGGGCCAGGAACCAAACACTCTGAAAGCTTGGGAAAAAACCCAAGGATACAGAAGACAAAGGATTATCATAATGTCGGATAGTCAAGCAGCCATAAAGGCACCGAGCTCTTGTGTAATCAGTTCCAAAATGGGTGTGGTCATCACTTATAGATCCATTACGTGAAGTAATAGGACTATGAAATGGCACTTCACATCACTACATATGGTGTTGCAGAAAAAACGGGATACAATCTGAAAAATAATCAGTAATACATCTCCTCGCTTTTTGGAAATCGGAAAACAGTACCAAGAAGGAATGGGATTCCCACACCATCGTCAGACTTGAAAAGAATGCTAATCAATGGTATGCAGAATGTTCTGGAGCGAAAGAAAAACTTGGATAGGAGTGTACGAGTCAGAAACCTAACACTGAAAGCTTGGAAAGAATCACAAGTAAGTATCTTTCAAGCAGATATTTTCTAATGAGAACTCAACAACCTCCAATATTTATAAAAGAGATGAAATTTCGAATAAACTATTTTGTTAATAAAAATTTCTCGCAAACGGAAGCTTATGTTACAACTACAGAATTATATAAGCATTCGTGTTTGCTTGCGGCATACAAAAATTTCCCATACATATATTATAGAAGTGTACTAGTTGACCCAAAAAAAAACAGTAACCGACAATTTGAGTCGAGTTACCCAGACGGTTAACTACTTTCATTCATTCCGTGACCTCTGGCTTCCGCGTGAAGATCTGCAGAGAATTCTCGAAATAAACAAATGAAGGTAAACGGTATTTCACGTAAGAAAGTCAATTATTCTCTCACTTTCTCCTCACATATATTAAGCAGATGTGAATGTTGGCGGTATTTATTGTTGTTTGGGCGTTGAGAAATATGTAAATGTGAAGATTTTGATAAATGGGAAAAATACCTTCTCGTGCAAATCGTTGTTACTGTAAAGTTTCTTTAGTATCAACGTTTGAAGGGTCTAATGGGTTTGAAGACGCTAGAGAAGGAAAACGGTATTCAACGGCAAAGATTACAGAATAAAAATATAAGATGTTTCACTCGTTCGAATTTATCGCGTATAGCACCGATGACGCTGGTGACTGTCTGGTGACTGGGATGGTACAGTACGTTGCTACGTCCTTACTTGCATTTAATTTGGCATATTATATGGGACATCGCCCGTCGAGCGCTGTTATTTTAGAACGGTGTTTATTGGTTGTTCGTGTTTTATATTTATGTTGTATAGATTTTTTAAATTTATTAATTAATTGTTGAGATGAGCAAAAAGTCATATTAATACTTTTCTCTTTAATAGCAAAGCTTACACACTAAATATTTTGTAATATTTGCTAATACAAAATTACGGATTCATTTTTATGATAAGGATATTATATAAACAAGTAAATTACGCAAGAAAACAAAAAAAATAAATTCTATAGCTAACCAAAGGGGAATTGGTCAGTTCCTTTTGAACGAATTTACTAAATTTTCTTTTCATCATCCATGTAATCAATTTCCTTTCAAATATTATGCCAGTCTCTATACCAGAGTCCGTATATATTTTACTCTCAAATGTATATTGAAATATTTGAAAAACAATAGATTAAATTTAACACATAAACCAAACTCCAAACTTATTATTTTACAATATTTATAAAAATGTTTAATGAAGGTATCCTGCAGTTGCTTCTCTTTTCACTGTTTTAACCTTGTCAATCCAAAAAATACGCGTTATTTAAAGATCAAAATTTAAGATTTAGTGGCCCTATTATTCTGGTAAATAATGAGTATATTTAATTGAATTTGTGATAAAATCAGTTAGATTATCAATAAGTATCACAAAATTACTAAGATGCTGGATAAAAACTGTGAATTGATTCATTTTAAAAATTCAAGTTTATTTTTTACTTACCTTCTCAAGTTCATATCCCGAACATTATTCGAAATAATTAACATTTAAAAATAAACCTTTGTTATAAAGAATCCTATTAATTCGAATATATATTTCTCTAACTACCCCTGTATAGCTTAAAATAAATAAGTTTTTCGAACTTCTTTGGTATCTACCGGTCTCGTTTTTGACAACAAAAGAGAGTCGTAAACATAATTTATGAGAGCGGCGTCCGTTTGGGACAGCAACTTGAATCAAACCGCCCTGGAGTGAAACATCTTATATTTTTATTCTGTAATCTTTGTCAACGACCTTCAGCTTCTTCTACCAAACTATTGTACCCAATTTTCAGTATAAATCAAAAAGCGGAATCCTGAATTTTATTTTTCGAAAGTTATACTCATAGTAATTATTGAAATACTTTTTTTTTCAAAAATGAAAGAAGGCTCAGGATGTGGAGTTTACTCGAGAGCACTAAGCCTAAATATTAAGTGGGGAAGGGGAGACAATACCAGCGTGGTTCAAACAGAACTGGCTGGTAACTCAATTGCCACAAAAGAACTAACCAGAATAGGAATTTCTGGCAAAAAAATAATAACCTGCACTGATAGTAGACAAGCCCTATTAGCCTTGAAAAGACAACGTGTTATATGGAGGCTAGTACTAGAGTGCCACCAAGTTTTAGCTGACGCCTCGGCAGATAACAATATTATCCTGAGGTGGGTTAAAGGGCACGACAGGAGTAAAGGGAATCGCATTGCTGATTCTTTAGCCAGGGAAGCCGCTGGACTAAAAATTCTAGGACCCGGTGACACCTACGGCCTAACGACTTCGACAATTGCGGAACTAGCCAAACGTTACACCCATGCTCAATCCCTTAAGAGATGGGATGGAATCAAAGGATGCAGTCTTGCCAGGATCACCCTGGGCGACCCTGGGAAGCTGGCGCCGAGGAAATATTTGGCGATGACCAGGAAAAACCTACATTTAACAGTAGGATTTCCGACTGGTCACTGTCAACTAAGGAAACACCTCCATTCTATGGGGCTGGGGCTAGTGGACACACCTCTATGCAGGATGTGTGAACAGGAAGATGAAACTGTCAGGCATGTCTTATGCGAGTGTCCGGAGTTATCGTCAATAAGAGAGTGTGTGTTCCGTGAGTCTTGGCCTACACCTGCCGATATAAAGGAGATGTCTCCCAGTGACCTGTCCACCTTCCTGAGAAGGACAGGATGGACAATGACCTAGGAGGACAACTCCTCGGGAGGATGTACAATGGGTCATAAGTGGCCTAAGTGCTGTGAGCCTACACACTCACCCTCCCTACTCTACAGATACAGATACAGATATTGAAATACTTGCAAGATATTCACTAGATTCATTATATTATTCAATACTACAGAGATCGCAAGCTCAAACGAAATCAGATTAAAACTCAACAAGAAATTACTATAAAACAAAAGCCAGTAACAAATTTTCAACCACAAGAACTCCAAAGCATTCACGATTACTCTTTAAGCTACGACATTATCCAAGTTTCTCTTATTTATCCTGTCTTGAAGGTGAATGTTGAGTTCATGGGACCTTTAAAAGGTGTGGGTCACGGTTCGCTGTTATACCTCAAGCGTACGCTATTGTTTGATATTTAAAAGTGATGAGTTCCGTCAATGAATCTTTTTACTGTACGTCGTAAAGTAGTCAATTTTATTGAATAAGTTAATTAAGAAGTTGACTACTTTATATGAGATATAAGTAGTGTCAATAATGTTATTAACACTCTCAATAAATTTGTTAGTACTTCCCAGTAGGTCACGAAGTCAATTTGCAGATAATCGTTCTATTTTTATACTGGTCTTTTATCCATTATTTCCGTAACATAGTTTTCTAGTGAGTGTTACTTTCTTTTATCGTTTTTATCATTCGTGGGCGAAGCGCAAATCTTTAAGAGCTTAATATTGTTAGCATGTACTTTCGACTGAAAGAAAATATAAATTTACAATATGTTATAGAGAAATCTATTGTATCGCAGATACTAATGAATCATTCGTTGCATTTATATTGTGCACATACGTTAAATTTTATTTTTTCATAAAATTGTATACAGTATGAACATAATTGATGGCAAAGACATTAAAGATGATATTGTTGCTATACTCAATTAAACAAATGAAACAAATCTAGGAATAGACTATTTAACTCAAGGACTAGATGAAGAAAATTTCGATAATTTCAGGAACAACAAATTGACAGAGGAAGAAGCACCATCAAAATAAATGAAGGGATTAAAAGTTTGTAAAGATCGATGGAAATAACCTCTTATATTAAAAACCAATTTTTTCAAATATTGTATTGAAAATATCAAGCGAACTTACCTGTGTCTTGTATCTGATGAAATATACTTCTGGTTTGCTAGGTTGAGTTGGTGCAACAGTTGGAATATTGATTTCTGGAGCTTCTTCTGGTTTCTTGACCAAAACGTAGACCAAAGTCTTTTCTTCGTTTTGTGGTTGGAGTGGGATTACTGGAGCAGTTGGGGCAGGTGCACTTGGGGCCTAAAATGAAAAATATCTTAGACATATTCTAGGAAATATCGGATTGTGTGCATTTTACCTTGATGAAGATAATTTTGTAGTGTTTTTGGGCTTGTCCAACGGAGATGGGTCTTTGTGGTCTGAATTCTTCAGGTTCTGGTGGGGGTACATGTACGTAGATGTGTTTTTGGATGGTGGTAGTACCACCCCCAAATCCACCTCCGAATCCACCGCCGAATCCGCCACCTCCGCCTCCGCTGATACCACCTCCGAATCCTTAAATAATTTTTTGTTTAATTTCCCACTCAATTTTGTTGAGTTTATATATTTTCATTTATAACAATATTCTGTTTACTCACCACCTCCGGATCCGCCTCCAAATCCACTACCGCCTCCGAATCCGCCACCGAATCCGCCGCCACCACCAAGTCCACTTCCTCCTCCGATTCCGCCACCGAATCCACCTCCGCCGCCGCCTCCGAAACCTCCTCCAATTCCTAAAAGAAATACAAGAATTTAATTTTAAATTAATTATATAATATCGAATGAATATATTTGATAATTGAAACAAGGGTTGGGAAATTTACCTCCTCCGTGTCCGCCCCCGATTCCACCTCCAAAGCCTCCACCGCCACCAGATGGAGCTCCGTAGGAGCTAGAAGGGGGACTGTAGCTGTAGCCTGCCTCAGGTCTGGCACTGACCAGTGCCACTAAGGTGGACAATAACTGAAATTATAATTAAAAATTGAATATAGTATAATCAAGAAAATAATTATATATCAGGTACATTTTCATGTTTCAACTAGACAAAATAATTTTTAGTGGAATAAATATTTTTCTAATTATATGTATAATAGCTGAGGAAATTTAATGATGCATCTCACATTTTTTTAAAAAGATGAAATTTCTAGATAAACTTGCATCAGCTTTTTCATCAAGAAGCAGAAATAATTAATTACAAAATATTATAAAGAGGTAAATCTTAAATTAAAAATAGGAGAATTCGAAAATAGCTAAAAAATGTATATAGAGAATAAAAATTGCTTTGAAAATATTCGCAAAATTCTCAATTTCTTCAGTTTTCTAGCAAATGAAAAATGTCAATTATTAAGCTAGGGATTCTTCAACATCAAGGTCTAAGCATACCTATACATACGTTTGACAACTTCATATTGAAAAACTAAAAATAGTTGGCCATCTATATTTTGGATCTTTTCTTTAAAATTAACTGGAAAAATTTTCACAAAATGTCCGTAATTTCAACTTTTAGTCTAACCTAAAATCTACCAAGAACCTTATATCTTTAATTTATAATTTTCTTGAGACGCTGGAAAGTAAAAATGACATCACAGACATTGAGGTATTGAAAAAGGATTTAAAAACTGTTTCATACATATATACATTACTGCTAAAAATATGAAAGAAATAATGTATTTGTTTATTATAATACATAATACAGTATCACTTGACTACGAAACCTTTCATTACAGAGAAATAATAAATGTTTACAAAGTACAATGATGTGATTAATTTTTTTCTTTCTGTAATTTTATTAATACATTTCTGTTCCAAACAACTTATTTTATTTCAACGCGTGAGAAGTTTCACAAGCGAGTCTGTGCATGAATTGAATTTTTCGAGCTGATTCATCTTCGTATTTTCTACACTTATTATTATGTAAAGATTGTAGAGAGATGTGTTGTGAAGATATTGAATAGAAAGAAACTTTTTCTAAGGGAATATCTTGACATAGAGAAGTGGACATAAGAACAGTTAGAAGAAAGTTGCGTTTTAACCGCTAAAAAGATGAAGATCCATTGTCGAATATAAAAGTAGGAAATAGAAACCGCGCTAAACGATGTAATTTGAATACATTCATTAAAAATGTTCGAGTGGGCACCTTGTACAATAAAAAAGATACTTTAGTGAGCTTACATCAATTAATTAAATATTTATTTGAATTAATTAAAATGGCTATTATGAGAATAGTACGGTCATAAATAAATTAGAAGATGCTACTGGTTAATAGTTCGGAAAATAATGTATTTCAATATAACACTTTTTCGTAATTTTTACATACTAAGTAGAGTTTCGTATTTTTAACCGGAAATAGTTGATTTTGTTGAATAATAAAAGTGGAAATTAGTAAAATTATTGTAATCTAAATTTTTTCAATTGCTACTAAATCAACCAAAATTATGAAATTCTTTTTGGAAAAGGACAATAGTAGTTTACCTAACTGGCCGAACTCCGCTAGCAATAGCGTGCGGAAAAGTCACTTTACGCACGTGTTAGGTACACTATTTTTCCTACTAGCAAGCGGAAAAAACCCAAAAGTTAACATAAAGAAACATTTCTCATCAAATACATATCAAAAAATTAATTATTATTATTTGACATTCATTTGATGATGATTATTTCAGGGCCATTAAAAAATGATTGAAAAATAAGTTTGTTTTTTTATTAAAAATTATAGCAGAATTATTATAATAAATTTATTAATTTTTCAGTCATTTGGTAAACTACAATCATACAAATATATATTTTAAATATTCAAACCTGACAAATTTACTTTTCCGTACTAGTGCGGACAAGTGACTCTTTCCGCACTAAAATGAGTGCAGAAAGTGGACTTTTCCGCACGCTAGTAGAAAAAACAATATTTAAATTTTACGTCTTGAAGAGAAAGATCCAGAATTTTGAATTTGACTAATTTGGATTCAAAGTGAATTTTTTGTAATAACAGTTTTTTTGGTTCTTTTTCGTTAATTTTTGGAACGGTTAGTGGAAAGAGAAATAGAAAATAAATTATATTTTTTTTCATTTCAAAACATATTTTGGTAGAATGTCTTGATAATTTAAAATTATGCATATTTTTCGAAACGAACTCAAATTTGTTATATTAATATTATGTATAACTGAATTTAATATTAAAATTTGAAACTAATATGATTTTAAATTTTTAGAAACAAATGTATTGAAGAGGTTTCCATTAAAATTTACAATGCTTTTCATTTGAGGTGACTAAACTTTTTTAGAGCAAATTGTATTAGTAAATATCTTTTAGTTAATGGATTCTAGTGATTTTATTTGGTATTTTTAAATAATTTTATCAATATACATATGAATGGAATTGAGAATATACAGTAAGACATAAGATTTTTATGATTATTAACTGAATTTTATATTGAAATGATTCCAAAAATCCCTCCAGTTTCAAAGCTAGATTTATACAAAACAATATTTATGTATGTATTTAACAAATTTCGATTTGTATCTTCAATATTCATTTTTTAATTAAAATAATCAATTTTTCTCAGAGTCAAATTGTATATTAATAAACATCCGATAGTTATCAGATTCCAGTGATTTTTTTCATACATAATTTTTATTTCTTCTTTTTGAAGATTTTCATCAATATTAAATATAAATTTGGCGAAAATCTCATATTAGAAAATGTACACTACAACGACATTAAATTCATAATATAAATAATTTGTTTTATTGAATTTTCAAAATATTAACTGTATTAAAGTTTTGTATTAAAATAAAAATATTTTCAATTCCTAAGCTGAATTAATACATATTAAATACTGCTTATTTCATATTTTCAGAAGCATATGTATTCAATTAATTTCTATCTGTTTTTTGATAATCGTTTTCTCAACTGAAATAATCAATTTTCCCCGGAGTTAAATTGTATATCAATAAATATCCGATAGTATCAGATCTTAGTAATTCTCTTAATACATAATTTGCATTTGTTACTCTTAAATATTTTTATTATTTTACATATAATTGTATTTTTGAAATTCCTGAAAAGTCTCATAGCTGAAAACATACAATACAATTACATTAAATTTATAATATAAATAATTTGTTTTACCGAATTTTATATAGACATTATTTTCAAAAATGTAGTCAGTTTCAAAGCCGTATTTGTATAAAGAAATATTTAATTAAAATTTTCAGTAACAAATGAATTAAATAAATTTTCTATTAAACATATTTTAACATTTCCTTATTAAAATAGATTTCTTAAAATTTAGTTTCAATAAAATAATTTTTGTTTAAAGCTATGACATATTATTGAAAAAAAATCTATTATTTAAAAACACATTTTAACTTTCGTGACATCTTTTTTTTAACGTGAACTCTTTTAAAATATATCCGTATTATTTCTTTAAAAATTGACATTTTTTATGTAATTTTCTTTCTAAAATCAATAAAAATAAAAAATACCGCCCGATTTATTTATACACTCATCGCTAAAATGATCGCGATTTATTTAAACGAAGCGGTAAATATCCAAAAGCATCACACATCTCACTATCACTTTCTGTATAACAAAAATAAAACAAAAATTGTCTACGTACCACAAATGGTCTCATGATGTAAAATCACTAACTAAAATGATCATATGATGCAGAATGTACATCCCAATTGATTTAAATACGTTTTTCTCCCACTAAATTGCAAGAAGATTCACACTGGCTTTTACCTTCACTTCACGATAAGAAAAATTACTTTTACTAATTTACAATAAGGACTAATTTGGTTCAAAACGGTGGATCCGAAAGAGGTAAGAGCGTTTTACCCTTTTGATTTAATGTTGTAGGTCGATTTTAGTGAGTTCATTGGTTTCATGGAAGCTGGTAATTTTAAAAATAAAACATGATCGCTCTTCATTTTACGTGTTTTTAGAATTATTAGTATTTTGTTAAGGTTACGAAGTTTATATTTTTTTATTCAATATTTATTTTGTGTTTTGCGTAAGTAAAATTAAAAATGAATTCTTAAAGCTATTAATTTTACATATTTGCAGATAAAAATGCTGGTAACGTTTTTATTATTCAAATAATTCATTAAGGAATTAGTTATGCTCTGCTGATAATCCAATTTATTTTAGGTGGATCTATTAACCATGAAATATCAGAGCTACACGGATAAAACCGTATAATTAAATTAAGAAAATCTATGTTAAAAATGTTTAGTTTTGAGGTACAGGATCTTAAAATTGATTATTAAAAAAGGACTTGAAAATTTCAGGATTTGATTATTCATGATATTCATTCAGGATTATCAAAATGATTTTTTTGTTGGCAGATATATTTTAAACTGGAAGGAAAATTTACCTCCTTTGACCATAGTAATGCGTGTTATTGCCTTTGAACATTAACAATTTCACCTCCATAACCTGATTAATATTGTTGATGTTAGTATCCTTACAACTATTGTAAAAGTAATAGGTATATGATTTAGCTACACGAATGAATTTAAACTTTGTGAAATTTTTGAAAAAAAACTTGCTGTTCCATTCTGAGCGGGAATTTTTTCGCTTCTTAATAAAATAAAATTTGCTGTCTCAGGCCGAAGTTTATTTGAAGATTCCGTGGAAATCTTGTTAATGCAATAATATTCACATGTATTGTTACTGCTGTTGAGGAACCTTGTCATGGATGCACTCCTAGAAGAGCTAAACAGTATGGGACTTTACAACTACGGGTATGAAGAGGATCTGACAATACTTTTCTTGCGGAAACTCCCTGATGTTATATCCGAGTTAATGTAACAATTTCTGAACCTCCTTCCAATAATAAAAGAAGCATCTTCAGCATGCAGCTGTCAGAAGGACAAGTATGTGGGAATAATAGGGTACAATCATACATTTTGCTATTGGTGGGAATTGACGCTTTATCAGGTCTCCTAACACCTTGCATGCCTATTTTTTCAAAAAAATATAAACTTCAGTTTTAGAATGACTTTGAAAATCATAAAATTTAAAAGTCCGCCAAAACGCGCTTTTCGTCATAAAGATGGCTGCCCTATGGTGTGACGTCATTTGTTTACGTTCTTATTCGTGTATCACGCTCTGAGTTCTCGTTACCTAATTTGTTTCTGAAAGCTTTAAAATGGATAAAGCCGAAAAAAAACTTTGTATTCCAAGTATTGCATTGTTCCAGTGTGTAAATCAACGTCTATTAAAACTCCAGACAAAATATTTGTTACTTTACCTGGTGGCGCAAGCAAAAATACACTTAAGAGAAGGGCATTACTTTTGTTTGTGAAGGCCATTTTAATGTAAGTACTTACTTCTATGCTGGTAATTTTTATTCTTAAATATGTAGTTTGAGGCTATGTACCTATATGTCTAGGAATCAACCATAAAAACATAATTTTCTTACGGTATATATTATATAAATAAAACATAGTTTAAATCGTACTCACGATAATACTTTAACTCCTCTTATTTCCTCTGCATTAAAGCAGCTGTTTGACTTCATAAATTAAAGCAGCATAAATGAGTCTACTTTGGGCAAGTTATCAGTTTGTGCTTTTACAAAACCTTCGCTAGCCATTATATCTTTACTCACAAAATATGAAATAATCGTCACTGAACACTGAACTAGTAAATAATAGTACATTGTTTACCGGGTAGGAAAAGCCACATTCCTGGA